>LKNJ01002523.1:0-61924 GCA_002120245.1 Maccullochella peelii
ACATCGAGTGGGAACGTGGAATAGTGAGGAGTAACTGATCTGGATGTAGAATATGGACTTATGAGATCAGAGATGTAGGCTGGTGCCAGACCATGCAGAGCTTTAAAAACAAATGAAAGTCTTAAAATCAATTCAGTATTTCACTGGTAACCAGTACAGGGGAGATGTGGCTTCTCTTCTTGGGACCAGTGAGGAGTCTAGCTAGGGAAGACTGACTCCCACATAAAGAGAGTTGCAGTAGTCTAGACATGAATTAATAAAAGCATGTAAGACAGTTTCCAGATCTTTAAAAGACAGAAAATGTTTTATTTTCACTTGTGACTTAATATGGAAGAAAAGCTATTGCTAAAGCAGAAATTATTTCTTAGTCAAAGTTGAACGCAGAGTCAAAAATGACACCTAGATTTCTGGCTTTTGTAGAGAGATTTGAAGACTCTCATTTAGCTGGAGCAAACTGTTGGCCCTCCAGCGTTTCACACCCTTAAGAAAAACTGAAAGAGACTGAAGATTATGAGTTTTACTTAGTTTCAAGGGGAAGTCGTCAGCAATGATAAGGGATGTTGCATTTCTGAAAAACCCCAGTGGAAGCATAAATAAGGACAATAATATAGGGCCTAAGATGGAGCCTTGGGGTACACCACAGGAGACAGTAGCAGAAGAGGATGAAAAATTATCTATCATCTATATTATCTATGTTGCAGATACAGTTTATACCACTCTAAGGCCTTAAAAACTCTGACACAGACTTTTAGAAGTCTGGAAATGCATCTTAGTGTGTGTCTGGATTTGTTTTGAATCAACACAACAGTCAACCCTCCCGTTTTACAGCCCAACAGGACACTCCCAGGCTAGATTTATGTGACTTTCCCATGTTAAAGTTGCTTATTAAAGGCTGTCTGTGCTGTGATGTCGACATCACACAACAGCAGAGGAGAAACACCACCAGCCTGCACGTTGACCGTTTGAGGAAGGAGGGAAGGAAGCAGGAACAGTCTGTGCTGTTGTTTTGAATACTTGTGTGGCTTTTCAGAGACAGTTTTTCAGTTATTTGTTACTTTTGAGGCTTGTTAAATGTGCAGTTTCATCTCTGTTTGTAGCAGTAACATGCATTGCAATTTCTCTCTTAATTTGATGTATGATGCAATTATTATTCATGTATGTGTTTGTGGTGGAGAGAAAGGGAGGGTTCGCTAGCTATGAGCTGCAGTCTGTTTCCTGCAGAGGAAGACAAACTGTCATCAGAGAAACACCCAACAGGGGAAAGGAAGTGAGGAGGGGGAAAAGGTTTTCCTGTTAATTTCCTTTGAAATATGACTGAATGTCCATAACATACAGACAGTATCATTTCACTTCTAATTTTTCGGCTGGCTAAAATAAAAAAATAGAATATGAAAAATGACATTAATGCAGCTGTTAATTATAACATGAGAGTGCTGAGTAGAACAAAAAGAAGGAAACTTTTTTTTGCATTACTGGTTTTACAAAATGCTATACAGATGTCCAGAAAATGTGTAAGCATCCAGATATGTTTTAAGTATTCACAGTCTTGCTGCAGTCGGTTTCCACGATAACCAATAAGCCTCAGCTGACCTGTTCCCTCAGGCATGCAGGGTTGTTGCCGTCTTTATGGCCTCTTTCAGTTTGTCTGAGGTCATTATCTTAGTCATGGTGTGTGAGTGAGAGTGTGTTTGTGTACTTATCAGGTGAGGTCATGCATGAGAAACAACGGCAGAACTGTGTCAGAAGAAGTGATAAGAGCCGGATCTGAGTGAGGACTGACATTAAGGTGGTAGTTCAAAATAACAGCTCACAAGGTGATTCTGCAGCGTTTGCAGAACTCTCTTGTTCCTCTTTTCTTTATATATATTTCAGTGAAACCCTTTTTAAGATTCGTCATTCAGCATTTTTAAAGCTACATTAACAGATTTTATGAGCACCAGATGACTGCCTGTTAAAAGAGAGTTTTTCCTTGCCACTGTCGCCTCATGCTGCTCATGGTGGGAATTGTTAGGTCTCTGTAAACATAAGGAGTTGGTCTAGACCTGCTCTTTATGAAAAAGTGCCCTGAGATAACTTTGTTTTGATATGGCGCTATATAAATAAAACTAGATTGAATTGAATGTCACATGGAATAAATGGGAAAGATGGGAAAGCTTCCCATGTTGATGTACAACCTGTGAGCTAAATGCTAACGTCGGCATGCTAACATGCTCATAATGACAATGGCAATGTTTAGCAGGCATAATGTTTACCATGTTCACCATGAGGCTGATGGGAATGTCATTAGTTTTGAAGGTATTTGGTCATAAACCAAAGTGTTTTAAAATAAAGGTTTTCCCTTTGTTTTTACCGAGGTGAAAACATCTTTTGGAAGTGCCTTTCACCGCTCTATCTGCTAGAAAATCTAAAAGTCTGTATTTCATCTGGAAGGCCAGTGAAATTTTAAATGCAAAGAAGAGGTCAAACTTCTTGGCAATTATTTCATTTGTTTGTTCTTAAACATACTTATGTCTTAAAACTGACATGGTAATGATTTGTTCAAGTTGGAGAACACATTTTGAAGGCACCAGGATGTTTTATTTCAATTCTCACCGTGTTCTTTGTTTTAATCCGTGTTTTAATCCTTGTCTTGGGACGTACGTGCGGTTTTTGGCGTGTAAAATCACTCAAATTGCAGTGTAACTGTAGGATAATGTTTTTCATTTCCCTACAGCCCTTTGTGTTGCGAAACACAAGCTTTCCTGCAAAGTTTCCTGAACGCTCTGTGAATGCCTTCCTCTCTTTGAGTCATTCTGTCATTATATTCTGTACATAGCAGCACAAGACAAGGAAAGTTGTGTCTACGTATAACATACTCAATATCAGCCTGCTTGATTCCCATGGTGCATTAGCAGTGGTGATGGTAGAAGAGACTATCTTCCGTATTATCCAGTACTCTGTACAGCATCCAGCTGGTCTTTACCGCAGAGATGTAAAATGTCCCCACCTTTCTCCACAGAGTATGTATTCAGCCTTGCCCGGTCTGCTGGATGGGAACCCGTTCTCAGATAGCGGTCAGCTGCGAGTGCCTGATGGGCTCAGCGGCATCCTGGAGGTGCTGAAGGAGGCACTGAAGCTTCTCACAGCCTTCGAGGTCCATCCAGACATCTCATTACAACTCTGTGCCTACCTGTTCTTCTTTATCAACGCATCGCTGTTCAACGCCCTCATGGAGAGAGGTAAGACTTCAGCTGTTACACCTCTTTTTTAACTTCTGGTTTAGTCACGCTATAGGGATGGCAACGTCAGTCGGTCCACCACTTTGGTCCAGACTGAAATATCTCAACAACACGACCAAATACCTGCAAAGCTAAAGGCACTCCCATCAGCCTCAGCTGTACTTTGTGCTTAGTGCTAATTAGCAAATGTTAGCATGCTAAACTAAGATGGTGACCATAGTAAACATTATACCTGCTAAACATCAGCATGTTAGCATTGTCATTGTAAGCATGTTAGCATGCTAATGTTAGCATGTAGCTCAAAGCACTGCTAAGTACAGCCTCACACAGCTGCTTGCACGTCTGTAGACTCTCAGTCCTAATGTCATATCTCTAAACTTTTATGTGCATTATTTGCAGTTAATGTATATGTATATATCAGTATATTATTCTCAAACAGGCTCCAGCCCTTTCTGATATATGCACCTAGAATTTTAGTCTGCATTTACAAATAAAAACTAGATTTTTTGCCTATATTCTTTTCATTTTCATTAGATTACATTTCAGAAAAAAATGCATCACTGTATTATTTCAACTCTGTCTGAGCATTTCAGGTAACCAGGCTAATAGCATTAAAACTACAATAATAGTAATAGTAATACTACTACTATAACTTCTATTATTACTTATTTTATTAAATGCCTGCACTGTTACTGAATGTAAAAACTTTAAGTAGGTTGCACATCAATATCCTCTCTAATTTAAGACTGATTTGTTTTGTTCCTCAGGATCTGTCGCTGGGTTCTACCAGTGGTCCCGAGGTGTTCAGATCCGGGCCAACCTGGACCTTCTGATGGACTGGATCCAGAGCATCGGTCTGGGCGATCTGGCCACCGAGTTCTTCCAGAAGCTTTCTGCTGCTGTCAATCTGCTGGCCACACCCAAAGAAACCCTTCTGCAGGTCAGAGGACATCCGCTTCTCCTTCCTGTTTGTCTGTCTATGGGTGGGTGTGGCCTCGAGAGTCGAGTCACATCTGTGTGAGCCTGAACTTTTCCATTGTCTTAAAAGGTGTCAGCACAACATCAGTTATGTATGTTTAACTTTCCATCTTAGGGAAATCTGAACCTCAGTTAACCTCAGTTAACCAGTTACACTCCTTTCTACAGCCTCTTATTGTTGCCAAACATTGTGATAGCCATGACTAATGATGCCATAAAAGCTGACAAGTCTGTGGAATCAGGTTTATGGTTAAAGTGGCCTTGAGAACAGATGCACATAAACTCCCATGGTGCCATCCACAATCAGATATGAGGAAATGGCCTGCAGGAACAGAGTAAGTGTAAATACACTAAAATTATCAACTCATGACATCATGGTGCCAATGAAAGCTTGGCCATAACTGATCTAACTTAAAATCACACGGAAGCTGAGTATATCTTGTTAGCCAGAGTATGTGTGCAACATTATCGACTTAAATCTTATTTATTCTGACGTCAGCCAAGTGGAAACGTGTGGCTAAGAGCTCAAATGGCATTTTAATGTTCAAAGACACAGAAATACATTAGAGTAAAGGTATTTTAACACTCGGTTTCAGTGCATGCTCAGGAATAACACACTGTACCACTCAAACAATACTGTACATCACTACAACAACAACTTTGTATTTGCTTTTACTTGTGTTTAGTCTTTGCTGCGCAGTGGTAGCTTGCCAACTTAACATTTAATCCCTCCTTAAGCACCCCACTCTCTTAGTTACCCATTCAAATCTTGTTTACACTTTGTGCCACAGAAGGAAGCTGAGCTCTCACTTGGCTGGTTATTAAACACAGAGGTATTCAGAGTCATAAAGAGAAACCAGCACATAATATTACCCAGGTATGAGGTAACAAAGGTTTTACAAAACTACAATCCTTTTCCTGATTCACAGGTTTATTGCACCTGGAAACGTAATGAATCTGCTGAATGTGCTACTGTTGCTTTAAATACAAAGGCTATAAATAGAAAAGGCTGCTTATACAGTATGTACTTTGTATAACCCCCGTCTATACCTCTGTCTATGTATCTTCTATATAGTATAATCCTAAAATATGCCTTTCAGATCAAAGCTTTCCTGTAAATGTTTGTCGACTTTACAAGACAAGTAGTGAGAGGATTTCTTCTTTAGTTCAACTAATGTGGGACGTAACTTAAACCAAACGTAAACAAAAGGGAGAGAAAGGCAGTTTAATGTACTAGTTTTCACACATTCTCAATTGCAAATGTTACAACTAACTCTTACAGCCTACTTTTTATTGTAAATGTACTTAAGATTACTCAACTTGTAATCTCATTTGGCTGTTTATTTTCCACCATAACACAAATATGTGGATGTGTTTTTTTAAGTCAAATCCCAATATCTATTTTTCAGTTGAGTTAGTTGATCTTTCCCCCTGACAACTGTATAGGTACACCCTGAGCTACGTACCCGAAGTACCCCTGGTTGGGAATCAGTAATATAGAAGAAAGTAAGGGTTTCTATAATTTATGATATAATATAATTTAAGATATCTGAGCTGACCACAGAACTAATTTAAAGCTGATATGCTCCTGCTCTGTGTCAGTGGGATTGATCGACTATATTTGGAGAATCTGGATTAAGTATGAGGTAATTTTACACTCTGAAGTTGACACCTGTTTTCACTGCATGACTCGCAGTCGTGGTACCAGCCTGAAACATCTCTGGGGCACAAAACAGCACCAGCCCACCCGTGATACAGTCACTGTGTCTTGTCTGTTCATGGGATTGGATGGTTGCTAGGAAGCTGGTGGTTTTATGTATCCCTGCCCTGGCATGAGGTCACGTTGTGGCTGCCGCAACCGAGCACACACCCTCGACAGATATCCAGTTTTCCATCTGGAGTTCTGGGCTTTTAAGAACTGAAGTGGTTCGCTGGCACAGCTGTAAATTACACTGGAGGGATTGTTTTGCCAGCAGTTCTGGAGAGCACAACATCTGAGGGGTTATTTTAGGAGAATATAGCTGCCAAACATTAAATCTCAGACATAACAAACAGAGACGTTTTTAAATTTCGGGCTGTTTATAAGCAGCATTTAAACTTCACCTTCTGCTGAGTTTAGTGTGGCGTCTGTGTTTTAGGAGAAGGGCAGGGACACAACAACATTTAACTTATGGTTTGTATTGTGGCCCCGGCATGTCTGGGCAAAGGCTTACTTCCACCAATTCAACTGCAAACACACTGAATGAAATGTTTGTAATGTTTGTCTTGTAATAATCACATGTAGTGACTCACCTGCTTCCTTATCCTTCAGCTACTCTGTGCAGTCATCAAAAGATCAAATAGTGTCCCTGTTAATAGTCATATTTCATGATGAGGACTTTCACAGCAACCTGAGAGGCAGAGTAGAGATAATGAAAAGTTTACACTTCTTCTCACGCTGCACACAACAAGATGACGTGTTTATTTTAATTATAAAACCTCACCTTTTACTGGAGTGCAGAATAAAAACACAGGAATGGAGCTGTGAAGAAAAGCTGTGTTGATATGAGACACCTTGAAGTGCTACTCTGTTACATTCAGAAATATTTTCCCAAGAGACTTTGTTACCGCAACAAAAACTATTTACTAGATCATATAATTGGTTTAAAATACTTTGCATGCAAATGAGAGAGTAGCATTGACTTTGTTTCCTTATATGGAAACAAGCATGATGGGAAAGTGCTTGTGTCTCCCACCCTGTCATTCTCACTGTGACTACAAAGAGCTTTTGTGGCTCGTTCTTTAAGATTAAACCATCAATGGATCGCTTTTACAATCCTGCATTGTAAGTTATTGAAGGATTTTTTTTTTGCTTCATGTCTCTCAATGCTCAGTGTTTTCTTTGTTGTCTTATGTCTGTCCAGGCGTCCTGGGCTTCTCTCAGGACTGAGTTTGCTGCCCTGAACCCAGCTCAGCTTCACCACATGCTGAGGGAGTACAACTTTGGTAAAGTCTGTCCCACCGGATGGACCCCGTCACCGGATGATGCAGAGGACACTGTCAGGACGGGTGAGTGACATTAGACATTAGAGCATCCTAGAGATGAGATTCTTAATCGATTAGTTCTTTGACAGAAACATAATTGGCAAATATTTTCATAGCTCTTTTAAATTGTGATTTGTTAGCTATTTTACTTTTAACGTTGGATTATGAAACTACCTTCTGCCCAGTTTTCTGTTTTTTATTACCAAAAACATTTTCTGATCTGTCCTTTCCGCAAGACGACCCTGTTTACTGTAAACTGCAGAAACCAGACTCCTCTTTCAGCAGGAAACAGAACAATCTATTGTGTCACTTGCGTGTTCAAACTTGACAGTAGACACTCTTGACTGCACTTGATGATAAATAACAGTACTCAACAGGTATAACAACCTGATACAGAAAGAGAGCTGAACTCAGTCTATGATGCATAATCCGATATGTTCCCTACTTTCAGTCTACTTATTATACTTGTTAAATTCTCAGTTTTCATCATTAAGTCTTGTGCAGTCGAATGAGCGTGCCATCTTTTACGTTTGTTACTTTCTCTGTTAGAAATTATTACGACTTTTTGATGACTGGGACCAAAAGATGTATGGAGCCCCAAAGTGTCCAATATTATAAAATAAATACTCATATTATGCGATTTAAAATATATAAATGAACCAATAAAAAGTGAAATAATTGAAGAAGTTATTCAAACTCAACTCATTATTATGAAATGTTTTCATATAGTTTGTTTTGGCATCTTTACCGATTACTCTTTTTATTTCATGACACGACATTGTGAAATAAAAGTGTCATCGGGGAAATTAAAGCAGACTTTAAAAAGGGCATTATGAAATAAAGATTTCTCTAATGCAATAAAGAACTCTAATAAAACTGTTATTATAAAAATAAGAACGATGAAATAACATTTTTTTTCATTATTTCAGTATTTATTGGTTCATTTTTATATTTAAGACAATTTGTCCATGTTTATTAGCATCTTATTTATTTATTACATATTGGGGAAAAATTGGGAATTTTTTCACTAAAAATCTGTTTTAAAAAATCCATATGATCAACCTCAAGTTGTAAATTTATTGGACTTTGTGTGGATGCACTGGATCATGAATGTTTTGCAATAAAAGTATTTTTAAAAAGTTGTAATTATAATTAGAAGTACACCTTCTAGAAGCCTTCGCCTCAGTTGGTGTTTTCCTCCAGAGTAATCCCGTCCTGTCTCCACCAATCAGCTTCAGTCCACAGTTACCCCTCAGATCCACCTCTCGCAGCAGGACAGCCACCACCTCGCTCTCACCTATTTTTGACTGCACCCTGCTGCGTAAAACACCATCCACTGATCCAGCAACAGTTCCATCAGTCCTGTACTTTATTTACAGGTTTTAATTAGGAGTTAACCCAAATACAGCAGCTTCACTTTAAGTTACAGGATTGAATTTCATTAGAAAGCTGTAATGACCATCAGTTAATTTGTGATGGATGATTCAGGGCGTCCTTTCTGTCTTCCTGCAGCCGACATCCTGGAGAGCTTCGACAGCCACCCGCCGCTCATCCTGCCCAGCAGCACGTTTCACCTGGAGCTGGGGAAACCCATCGTGGAGCCTGCTCTGTTCGAACAGCTCGGCCACCTGCAGGAGTTCATACGCCGGCTCCCCCGCGGTGAAACCCAAGCCAAGCCCGATGTGGAGGAACAGGTAACAAGCTCTTTCTGACCCCAGAGCAGGAAACAAGACACCTTGATGTTTCTACATCTGTTATTGATTGACTTTATATTCCTCAGACCCAGGCTCTCAACGAGACGACCGCAGGCAGCCAGTCTACGGCCTCACCCTCCGTCAGAGTCTTACAGGATCCTGCCCATCAGGTGGTCTCTGACCTGGTTACCTGCCCCTCCCCTGAGGCATACCTGGACAGTACCTCCCCTGCTGAGCCCGCTCAGGCCCAAGGATCTCATGGTGACTTGAGCAGCTGTGAGGCAGTCCTGACCCAGAAGCTGAAGAGCCTGGAGTTGCAGAACACCCTTCCAGGACAGGCCGACCTGGGCTACCACAAGAGCCTGGCACTGGACCCGTCCTGCCTGCTGACGCCACCCAACACCCCTCAGGGTATGGAGCTGGCTGAGCTGGAGGTGGATCTGCAGGAGGGCGCCCGCCAGCAAAAGAAAGGTAACTGAACAGGCAGAAGACAGCTCAGGTGGTTGCGATCTGCATAATTAAAAGTCAGTGTACTCCAAGACTGGACCAATCAGAGCAGAGCTGGATAACGACGATGCTATCATCTAGGGAACAAAACATGCCTCTATGGAAAGGACCAAAATAGAAAAATTGTAAAAAACATTAAATCTAATATATTACAAAGATTCAGTAAATTGTAATAAATTAATCACATAATTATCCAAAGAGGAAACAATCATCATAGAAACTACTACATAGAAAAATAGTAAATAAACGGAAACAAAAATAATTATTTGGCCCAAAAAGATTTAAATTGCAAAAAAACAAACAAGCAAACTATCAATTAGACGATCAAAATATATCCATATTAAAATCTGAAAAAATTGAATCCATTGGGTGTTCAGGGTAAAGATGTAAAATGTCTCTCTCCTCTGAAGGATGTTCTCCTGAACAGGCAGAGACATGCTGCTAACAGACGGCTCCCAGGTGAGACAGCACACCCTCGGGCAGCCATAGTGGAAGTCTAAGGGATGCATCACATCCTGTTTATAGGGAATATGAGCTGTTGGCCAAAGGTATTACACTATTTCTGTAGTATGAAAGGGGCATGAATGAAATAGAATTAAACAATTTTTATAGTTGATGAATCATTTCTCAAATGTGTTCAAGAGATCACAGCTTCTCAAATGTGAGGATTTGCTGCTTTTCTCTGTTTGGCACGGTCCCAGATAAGAAAACACATGCAAATGAAGAAAAACATCAAACACAATTCTACAACTCACCTGCAGCATGTAGGTAAAAAAAAACTCTGCAAAGAAATAATCACTGAATTGATGACACACATTCGTATCATAATGAAACGCTGCAAACACAGATACAGAAACGCACTGATCTAACTAACTAACTGTAAGTGTAAAGCATGTTTCTGAAATTAAATTAAATACTTTATCAAAAACAAGAGTCTACAGCTATGCTAGCTACCACTTAGACACAGAAGTGATTTGAGATAAATGCTAACATCAGCATGCTAATATGCTCACAATGATAATGCTAACGTGCTGATGTTTAGCTGGTAATATTTACCAGGTTTATAATCTTAGTTTAGACTGTTAGAATGCTAACATTTGCTAATTAGCACTAAACAGAAAGTACAATTGAGGCTGATGAGATTGTTATTAGTTCTGCAGGTATTTGGTCATAAACCAAAATATTGGACAAATTAAAATGCTGACCTGATGATGGCGCTACATGAAAAGTCAGGATCACCAAAGTCAATAAAATTCATCCTCTGGGGAACATGAATATCTGTAGCAAATTTAATGGCAATCCATCCAATAGTTGTTGAGATATTTCAGTCTGGATTAAAGTGGCGGACTGAAAAACATTATCATTCTTAGAGCCACACAGCTAGCATGGCTAAAAATCATCAGCTAAATCAATCATTTAAATAGTCCTAGTGCATACTATTAAAAACATATTAAATTAAATGATATACATCTTTTAAATAAACATGGCTCCACAGATCCTTTAAAGTGGCCTTTTAAAAGCCACAGACAGCTGAGAGACATTAACTGAAACCTGACAACTGAAGATGATAATTGAGAGTTAAGAGTGTGCGTACACGTACAAAGAAACCACAAAACAAAGCGTAAACCGGCAGCATCTCAAAGGTTCATGGCTTCTCTTACACACAGCAGGTTTTAATTCGAATGACACATCACTCTGTCACCGAGAATATGACCACTTCGCTTTAAACCTTGTCCCCTGTTACTAACGTCTGGAATGAGGTCACCTCATAAACCCTTATTCGCCTCCTCTGACTGACGGAATCTATTAAGGAAAGTATTTAGTGACTTGACCTTGTGGACCTGCTGCATATTTGAGCTCAGCGGTTCCAGGTCCACATGAAGGTGCCCCAGACATAAAAGAGGTGGAGCGCCTTCACAGTCCTCCCTTCATCTTTTCACTGACTCTGGAGGTCAGGAATTTCAAGTGGAAAGGCTGTGCAGGGTGGGTTCGCCGTGCAAAGGAAGGAGTGTTTCCTCTCCCACCCCTATTGTTTTTGAACGCCTCCGTCATGAGGTCATCTGTGGGAGTCAGCGTGAGAGTCAACTACTTCAGCTTTAAACTGAAGTTTGAATTCTCCACACTTTCTATGTAAGGAAACTAAAATGATACTGCAGGATTTCGGACACATCTGTGGAAACGCTACCTAAGCTTCAAGCCAAGTGTTTGACGGACGTCTGAGAGCCGGTGTTGCACCATATTTTGTGACCATCATAAAACGTGACCACTCTTTCATGGATGCTACTTTGTACAAGTGTTCTTTGTTACTGTATTAACGTTATTCAGTCTTTAAAACAGGTGAAAAAAAGGCCAAGTACCTGAAACAATAAATTAGATGTAATTAGAGGTATAATTGGCAGTGGTGGAGGAAGGAATCAGATCCTTTGCTTCAGTAAAAGTTACCACACTGTAAAAAACAACTCCATTACAAGTAAAAGTCCTGCATTGAAAATGTTGAAAATTGAGTAAAAGTATGTAAATATTATCACAATGTACTTAAAGTTTTACAAATAAAAGTAGTCAATGCAAAAAATGTCCCCTGTGACTGTTATACTATTATATATTATATCATAATGATCAGAATAGTTGCCAATTTTCTGTCAGTTGATTAATTGACTAATCGCTTCAGCTGTATTTGTATAAACTGTAGTTTAATTTGTAAAGAAACATCATATTTTATAAGCTCGTCATATCTTTTGTGTCGAAAAATCTTAATTTGTAAAGTAACTAGTAACTAAAGCTGTCAGATAAATGTAAATTTGTTTGGTGTTTTTAGTCTAAAAAGAATCTAAATCTAAATATCTAAGGTCTAAATATTGTCAGGTACTTTGCCTTTCTTTTACCCGTTTTAAAGACTGAATAACATTAATAGCAACAACCACAAAGTATCATCCATGCAACAGCGTGTATTTCCCTCAGAAAGTGGAAGCTAGTTAGCCTAGCTTGCTAATGTTAGCACTGGTTCCCACTAGATGTTTTTTCTCAACTTTATTCGGAGAAACAAGTCATTAACAATAATATAAATCAGGAGTACTGTATGTCTTGACTTATGACATAAAAACATCAAAAGGAGAGCACATATCAACCGTTTTAACAGCCGTCTGATCATCTGAAGAGGAAATTGTGTCAATTTACTGTTTCATTTCACCAGAATAAGTGTAATTCTCACCCCTGGAGAACACGAATGTATCACTGCAGAAAAACAAGTAAAACTCAAATTTCTTCATTAGAATTTTGACCAAATAAGTACACAAGTCAAAACAAACATGGAGGATGTAAATGCTGATTTCTTGAACAGTTGTGTGGAGGATTCAGGAGAGATCTGAAGCAGAAACACTTCGTCACATGTGATTGTGTTTGAGTGTAAGAGGTTCAACCTGTGTTAATGCGCTCCCTAACAGACTGCAGCTGAGTGCTGGTACAGAAAGGGTTTAAGCTGAAGGATTTTGTTGATCTTAATCAGATGTCTTTACTCTCATTGGTTACTTGGTGTATTAAGTTTTCTCTATTGGTGCTTTTAATAAAAGTAATTTGCTTAAAGGGTTTGAAGATTACATTGAAACCATCTGGCACCGTCTCTGCATGTATGTCCGTCCCAATTGTCAGCATATTCAGTAGTTTAATACTTTATCAATATGCACAATTTATACTACTATTATAGAGGTGCAACGATTAGTTGATCGACAGAAAACTATTTTGATAATCTATTAATCATTTAGTCATTTTTCAATTATTTTCCTCGTCTACATCATAGTAAATTTTATATTTTTGGGTTTTAGACATTTGATGATGCCACCGTGGACCGTGGCATTTTCCACTGATTTCTGATGTTTTAAAGATAAATCATTAATTAATTTTAGTTAGTTGCTGCCCTGGAAAGATGACACTCAGTCAGAACCATTAAACATCAAACAACCATTTTTATTATTATAAAAAATAAAATCCAGCACTTTTTAAGTTTTCAGCTTTTGTAGAAAGTTTTCAGCTTTTGTGGAAACCAGTTTAATCAGAAATTAACATTTTTTTGATGTAAATGAATCTGTAATGAAAGTCATGTTAATCATGGATTTATTTATGGAAATGTCCTCGGGGGGGGGTTACCCCCTGATGGGAACTCTGGACATCATCCCACCGTGCAGAGCCGTACCTTGGCCTCCAGTATATCTACCACTGTGGTTTTGGCTAACGGCTAATGTTATTTTGAAAGTTTGGTAATCCTTTAATCTGGCCCCAAGAATTACAGAGAGGTGGTGATGTCAGGAGAGAAAAGAGCAGTGGCCGATCCGTCATGGGAATTTACAGTTGGGTTGGTGCGTGGAATCTTAATCGGGAGCAGCATTGTTCGGGGCAGGTCCTGCGTGGGGGGCAGACGGGCTGCATGTTGGGAAAAGGCCGAGGGAGGGTGGGGGGTCAGGAGCTGCAGGGGTGGGAACAGGTTTTTTTGGGAATGCTACTGTCGCTGCGTTGTTGTTGTGACAGGATGACCCACATGAGTAAGACAGGAAGTCCCTGTTACAGCGCCACAGCATGCTAACGGTCCACATTCAGTTTCCACTGCTAAAGCTAACCCAAAGGTGTGCTAATTGTTTGGCATGAGACAAATGGTTAAATCAGGTCAATAAGGTCCAAGTGTATAAAAATATTTATTGTGGTTAGCGATGGAGAAAAACTTTGGACCCTTTCTTCATGGATCTCCTGATGGAGGAAACCTGCAGGAAGAGAAGGAGAAATTTACCAAAGCTTCATTTACAGAACTCTCAATTTTATATCTAACATGTAGTTTTAATGGTCGCTAACAAGGTTTGTGAAAGGCAGTGGTCCAACACTCATCCGGTCCCAGATCCAGCCGCACCGGTCTGGGCACCAGCACTTAATGTGAGCACGTGTGTCTCTGTTTGTTTGTTCAGCCAGTGGATATGCCGAGTGGAAGACAGAGAATGTAGAAGAAGAAGACGAAGTGTTCACGGTGGAGCTTCACAGAGGACCTCATGGTCTCGGACTGGCGCTCGTGGACGGAACGGTACGACGACTTCTTCCTGCGTACATCCTCTTCTTCTTCTTCTTCTCTCCTTCATAACACTGATTTAATAACATAGTACAGTTACAGTTGTGTAAAATTAATCTGAAACGCCGACGCTTAATCAGCTTTTATGTTTTCACACAAACCTGTTCGGATCTGATGAAGAAGACTAATCAGATCAGACTGTAAACTGCAGGGATTTCAACTCAACAGGCTGAAACTGCACATTTAATCACACTAAATGTTCTTACTGACAGACGCTCTGCAGGCCAAAAGATGCACGAGAGCTACGATAGTACAGTGATGCATTATATTTAACAGCTAATTAGTTACCATTAACAATAGCCTAATGATGGCACCACATAGTACAACTTTTAAACACTGTCTGAGCACAGATATGTTTTTAAATAAATATTAGAGCTAAAACGATTTGTCAATTGACAGAATATTAATTGGCAACTATTTGGATCATTGATTAATTGTAAAAATGCCAAATTTCACTGATTCCAGCCTCTCAAGTGTGTTTGCACGTTTCTTATTTTTCTATGATAGTAAACCGAATTTTTCTGGGTTTTGATCTGTTGGTTGGACGTCACCCGAGGCTCTGAGGACATTTTTCAGTATTATCTAACATTTTATAGACTAATCAGTTAGTAGAGAAACCAATCGATTCAGTTGCAACCCAGATTTATGGGAACACCACCATTTGATATCACACAGTCTATAAATTATGTGATTTAAAAATAGTTTACCCCCTCTACATATGTACATTATTCTGCACTTTACTGCTTTTTGCACTTAGATGCTAAGTACTTGTACTCTGTGCAATGACAATAAAGTTGAATCCAATCTAATCTAATATTGAATTAAAAGTGATGAAACTTGACTGCTAGTTATCTAAATCTAAATCCTTAAAAACAAAACATAAATTTGTATTCCCTAAAATTAGAATCGGTTTTAATCATAGTTTAACATTAAATCCAAGGCTGTATTTATAAATATATACAGTTTATATAATTATTATTTCCTTTTTCTGCTTTCCTGACTTCTTCATAACCTTTGAGCTAAATGCTAACGTCAGCATGCTAACATGCTCACAGTGACAATGCTAACATTGATGATGTTTAGCAGATATAATGTTCACCATCTTAGTTTAACGTGTTAGCATGCTAACATCTGCTAGGCTGTTAGGAGTGTCATTAGTTCTGTAGGTATTTTGTCAAAAAAAACCTTACAATGAAAAGTCAGAGGATCGCCAAAGTCTTTACAATTCATCCCCTGGGGAACATGAATGTTTGTACAAAATTTCATTTCAATCTATCCAACAGTTGTTGAGCTATTTCAGTCTGGATTAAAGTGGTGGACAGACAGACTGGTAATCTGGCTAAAAAGGAATATCTCGGCACACCCACTGGCCGCTGTACGTCACTCTAAAGCGCCCGTCACTGTCAATAATCTTTTACTCTTCCTGTTTTGTCTTTATGTAGAAAACGCAGCTGAGAATGAGCGGCATTTATGTGAAGTCAGTGGTTCCCGACTCTCCGGCCGCTCAGTGTCAGAAACTGAGAATGGGAGATCGCGTCCTGGCTGTTAACGGCATCAGCCTGGTTGGTATGGAATATAACGTGTAAGTATTAGAGTACACACAGGTCTACAGATATTATTCCCTTCTCCCGGTCGCTGTGTGTTTACAGCTTCTCGTGTCTCTCCGTGTTTTTATTTCAGCGGTAGGGAACTGATCCGATCATCGGGAGACTCTCTCAGACTGCTGGTGGCCAAGATTGACTCAAAGGCGAGCGACAAGGGCTCGACTGCGACGACTAAATGCTGAAGCACGAGCTGTGGTGGACGATCAAGTGCAATTGGGAATACACGGAGGACGTTCGGTTCATTCTTCCTGCAGCATCCAAAGTCAGTATTTCTCACCGTACGGATTTCCCCCCCTGACCAAAGGAAAACACACTTCCTGCTTCTAATTTCAGACTTACAGTGAAATAGAGCTGTTCTCTGTGCATCGAGACAATCGGCCCAAGCAGCAGGACTGACTCGCTGTGCTCACCAGCGCAGACTGTGGGCATTTGCTGGGTTAGTTTTTAAAAGCTCATTTTGCTGTCCCAGCTTCTCTCTGGCCTATAAACAAACTCTGCTCATAAACTCATAAACCATGAGGGTTTGGCGGTAAAGCAAAACATCTATTTGAATGTCTGAGTACACAGTATTCTGTCTGAAGAACACTACCAAGCTGCTCCAGGACCGAGACCCGATTCACGTCTGGCATTAACTGGAATTATTTTGAAACTATAGCTTTTATGGCTCTTTTAAAAACTGTGAAGATGCAAAAGAAGTCATTTGTTAGGGAGTCATAAAATCATATTTCTTTGCACAAGTAAAAATTGTCATTGGGCATCAGGTTAACTCTATTACATCTTTTTCTAATACACACGTTTGTTAATATTCTGTCTTTTTAAACACATTTCTAGAAAATTCCCAAAACAAGGAAAAGAAGCAGAATTATCTCAACTTACTGGGAGATTTTGTTCTTGAGTCGGGATATAAGACATGGTCGTTTTCATTGTGGCCTTCAGTGCATCACACAGATCTTTCCATTGTAAAAAATGTCCACTTTTATATTGCATGAAAGACTATTGATCTGTTACAAAAGGAAGTCAAGTGACAGGTAACAGTAAATGTTCAGATTAAACAACGGGAATCTTTAACCTTTAACAAACTGAAGGATTACATGCTCCTCTTTTATAAGCAGCTATAATCGATATCTTTATCACAATGGATCAGATGAGTCAGAGTGTTGAACCCGGAGCTTTAATGTGAGTTTCAGCTCTTTGTTTATCTGTCCGGCTACTGTTTTGGTTCACTCTCACCTCTCTCCTAGCGTTGTTTTTGGCAAAAAGAAGCTGTAAAAACCCACCGTACACCACCTGCTCAGCAGCAAACAACAGACAGACACAGTTAGCGACCAGCTGGTGAACATAGTGGAGCATTTAGCAGCTAAAGAGCCAGATATTTCCCTCAGGAGGTGGCGGAGACCAAAAACAGAGCTAAAAGGGAGGGAATATGGGCACCTGCATTCATCAGATGACACAAACACATCTCCAAATGAATGACAATGTTGCTCCGTAACTGCTGGATGTGTAAATAACCATCTGTTTGCTAACAACTTCAACATATTAACATAAAAGGCAATGACATGTTCATAACTTGTTTCTGTTGGCCAAAATAAAAATCGGTTACTGCAGGTTTAAACTCCTCAGGTTCATATAAAATCTTCATAAAATCCTCTGGATAATGACGCCAAAAACATGCAGTCGTACAACTAAATAAAAGCACTCCTCAGCTTCAGTTTATCAGCTGTACATAATGTTTCGGGATCTTTTAGTGGCGCGACATTCACATCTACACACACACAAAAATCTACAGGAGTTATATTGAATTAAAGGAATAGTTTGACATTTTGGGAAATAACACGAGAGTTAGATAAAAGGACTGATGCCACTCTCATGTCTGTCTATTGAGAATAAGACTACTTGCAGCAGCCGGTTAGCTTAGCTTAGCATAAAGACTGGAAACGGGGAAACCGCCTGGCTCTGTCGGCAAGAAAGCGAATAAGCATATTCCCCAAAATGTGGAGCTATAAAGCCTACTTACTGATCTGAGAGCAGCTGACAGTTAAACGTCAGCAGATATGTTTGAATGTGTTTGACACTGTAGAACGACACACTGCAGTCCGTGTCTGTGTTTTCATCCCAAATGTAAACAGTGTTTAAGTTTATTGACTGATACACACAAAGTATTAAATTTTGTTATATTTATATTGCGCAGTATTTTTGAAACTATGGAATAAATATTATTTTGACTTTGAAAACGTTGCACTTTTGTTCATTTTATTTTCTGGTTATTGTGTCTTCATGCATGAATCTGTAGTGTGTGTGTGTGTGTGTGTGTGTGTGTGTGTGTGTGTGTGCTACATTTGCAGCTGGAATGTAAAAGTCTGGCAGGGTGGAGCAGCAGGGAAGCTGCTGGGTGTGTCGGCTGCATGGCACGCTTTAGTGGCCGCCACCAGCAGCTGTTTATAGCTGCTCTGTGGTTTCTACCAGCCAAGCACTTTCCGCTGACTCCCAAAACAGCGCAGCCTCTGTGGCCCCCCGAGGCCACGATTAAAAACACTGTTTTATATTGGTATAAACATTTGAACATGTTGCACTCTGTTACAAACATCTGCAATTTAAGTAATGTGTAAACAGGCCACAAGGTGCTGAGTGAGAGATCCCCTGCAGCTTTAAGACCAAACCTTCCTCATTGTTCAGCTTTATTTATTTTTAACGCTCGGCTCTGAAGCGCTGCTCAGTTCTCCTCCCGTCGTCAGCCTGAGCAGAGGTGCGATTAGTCACGCTAACTGAAATCACCTGTGCTGGTGAGCGCAGCCTTTAAGCTTGAGTCCAGATTATGAAGTTTCCAAAGAGGCAAAATATTTCATGTTGAATTTCAGGGAAACTTTGATTGAAATGATGCACAAAACATCCAGAAGTATCTACTGCAGCTATAAAACATTTATTTTTGGGGGAGTTTGAATATTTAACTCAATATTAAATTATATTAAATCAGCTGTTTAACTTCTTTTCTGTTGATGTGTCACAAAAAAACGTAGAACTGTAAATTGACATTTTAAACACGTCACAATTCAACCCTGTCTCCTTGAAACTGGGCCTATTATTTATATAGTACTGTATTAATATGTTTTGGAGGACACGTAATGGTGCACAGATTGGGTTTTTTATCAACATAATAAGGAAATGGTCATCATTAATGTATGTGGCAAGCAGCAAAATACAGCATTATTAATTTTTTTATAGTTATGTTTAGGCGCTCACGCCGCTTGGTTGAGGTTAGGGGAAGATCCGGGTCTTGGTTTAATACAGAAAAGGTCCACAGTGAACACCATAATCTTTCACTAACATTAACCAAAGTCCCGCTGTTGTCTGAACCAAATTAGTACTATATAATTGTAATTTCTAGGAGACAAGGCTGAGTTGAAGTGGTGACAGTTGCACAATAGCTAAAACTAATTTTAGACCTAAATAATAGGCATAGTTTGACCTAAACAGCCACCCACACTTTCAAAGAGCCATGAAATCAATCAATCATTCGCACCTGCTGACAATTAACCAGAACCAGGAAAACATGGCTTGTGATTTGTGAAGTGAGAAAAGAATATATATAAAAAATATATACATACTGTATGTTTGTATATTTGATCCGCTGTTAATTCACCCATCGATTAACCTTCTCAGTAAAACAATATTGTATTTTTAAAATTCTTTAAAGGAATAATTTTCCTGTTGGAATGAATAGAGCCTTAATTTACCGAGAGTACACAGTGGATTTAGGCCTGTCAAGATCAAGACATCATTGTATAATTGATAAACTTGTTATACAAAATAACTTTATTAAATAAAAAAATATATTTTCAGAGTCATAGATGAAAAAAGTAATTCTCCATGCTAGCAGCTCTGTGAGGCTGTAATTAGGCACATGCTAATGGGAATGTCATTAGTTTAGGAAAACCAAAGTAATTACAATTTATCCTGAGGGGAGCGTGAAAGTCTGAACCGAACTTCATGACAGTCCATCCAATAGTTGTGGAGATATTTCAGTCTGGACTGGAAAGTGGTGGACCGACCAACATCTCTATAGCCACACTGCTAGCAGCATGGCTAAAAACACTGTCAGACAGTAATGTAACTTATGGACGGTGGCCGCTCCTCATGCCACAAGAGTCCGGCATTGACCTGAAGTAGTGGTCACAGTTGAGGATGGGACAGTCTGTAAACGGCAGTCTGTAGTCGTAGTACACAGTGTCCTCTGGAGGAGTTTCCTCTGGCCCCCCTTTGAAGCCACACTCCTCCAGTGACCTCTCTGAGGACAGGCGGGCTTCCTCTGTGGGCACTCTGCTCCGGAAAACCTCCAGCCTGGAGGTCTGGATCCCGACCCGGTCCTGGATCATCCTGATCAGACAGAAAACTCTGCTGCTGCTCGACAAAATCACCTCAAAGTTCCCCGGATGGGCTGCAGCGGAGTCGAAGGGGATCAGTCTGACACTCAGACGGATGAACCTGTTGATAGTTAAAATCTGACGTTAGATTCCATGTCATGTGGTTGTTTTGGGGTTTGGGGGTTGGATTTACATTTTTGCTTTGAAATAAGAGTCATGTGAAGCTCTTTGTGGCTGTAATTATGGGTTATAAAAATCAACTTGACCTGACATGTTTCAGCTCCGTGTTGCAACTCACTTCACATTGTGCATAAGGAACTTTACAGTGGCACCATTTGCAATCTTTGTATTTCTTTGTATTTCAGTCCTTTGGATGTGTCAAAAATTGAACTTAACTACATTACTTGAGTAAATGTACAAAGTTATTTTAAACCACTGACACACACACACAAAAACAACACCTGTCTAAAGGTCGAGTTGAGGTCTCTGTTTACGTAGCTGTTGAGTCTTCATGTGTCCTGAAGTTACAGTGTGATTTACTGCTGATGGCTGAGGATCAGAAATAACTCTGGTTAACCTCACGCATGGAGGTTTGTGACAAGCTGCTCAGTTTGTTCCAGTTCAGCCAAAGAAGAGAGACTGTTAGAAACTGTTTTGGGACGTATTTGATGGCTTTATTATAATTCATGTAAAGTTAAAACAAGCTGCTGCTGCTGCTGCTTCTGTTTACTCTAAATACAAGTGAGGGATTCTGTGACTTTGTTGTGTCTGTATTGAGCAGTGCTGGAAGAAGAATTCAGATACTTTTCTTTAAATAAAAGTATCAATACAGCAAAATACTCCCATTACAAATCCTGAATTTCAAAATCTTACTTAAGTAAAAGTATATAAGTATTCTCAGCAAATTATCAAACTAAAAGTGCTAGTTCTGCTGTAAAATGTTGTTAATACTGATGAATCAATCTTACTACCTTATATGCAGTTAGCTAGTTTTAGCTACTTTATGTACAGTTAGCTAGTTTTAGCTACTTTATATACAGTTAGCTGGTTTAACTACTTTATATACAGTTAGCTGGTTTAACTACTTTATATACTGTTAGCTAGTTTTGTAGTTGAGTTAAAAAGTACAATATTTCCTTCTGAGATGTAGTGAAGTAGAAGTATAAAGTAGCATAAAATTGAAATACTCAAGTAAAGTACAAGTAACTCAAGATTTTACTTAAGTCCAGTACTTGAGTAAATGTTCTTAGTTCGAGGCAGTTTTACAAACTGATCTCTGTCTTTCTTCACGTGTTAACGTACTGTTCAGGGTTTAACAGCTGATGGTGAGCACTTATTTCCAAACCGGAGACGTCACTCAGTCTGTAATGACAAAAATACAGAAAAAACATCCACAGTTAATAAAAACACATGCTCAAACAATGGGAAACAGTTTATTTTACCTCAGCGTCTGCACTTGTCTGCTCAAGTCTCGGTAACTGATCGTGTTGTTGTTGGTCTTCAGCAGCTGACTCAGCATGTGGAGCTGAAACTGCTGACAAGGGACGTCCAAGTTCATCAGACCTGCAGTCAGGGACACATGGATCAATGATAATGGAGTTTTTCTCATTATCAATACCTTTTAGGCTGCTCATGAAATGTTGCATCATTCGACCTGTTCGGATTTTTAAAAATGTGATGATTCATTCCTGCCTTTGAAACATTTAGACCATAATGGGACAAAGAAACCCACATTAACAATTTCTTTGAGTTGGATTTCTTAACATTTTCTTTTCTGCAAAGGCTCCAAAAAACTCTTAAATCTGCAGGCTTAAAAATATCATCTGTAAAAGCATAAATTCAATAATAGACACAGGTTAATTTCTGTTTTACGCCTTATTTTCTCGATGACAGAAAATGCCAAAAACGAATTTCTTATTTTGCAAAGGAATGTATTTTGGAAGCAAAACGCTCCTCCAACATTAAGTTGTTTATTAATTAACTCTAAAACTGTGGGTATATTTTTGAAGATTTTCAGGCCCTTTTCTTTCACATTAGGAACATTTTCAACTGCAAGAATATGTAGATTTATGTAAATCTTGAGGGGATGCTGAATTATTAGGATTTTGTCCGAGGATACAGAATCTTGATGCTAGATGAAAAGTTAAGGAATCGGAAGTTTTTACATTTCATCCTGAAGGGCAACATGAACATTTGCAGCAGATGTCATGCCAATCCATCCAATAGTTGTCAAGACATTTAAGTCAAAAACAGAAATGTCAACTTCCTTGAAGACAAATGGCAGCTCAGATTCCCAATGAATCACATTCTGCAGCTCAAAGGTATTGTCCTGCAGTTCTTGGAACTCCTCAAACACGCTTCAGTACAAAGTATAGTTTACTCAGAGTGCCTGAAGTTCGACAGACAAAAGGAACATTGTCCTTGTTTTGTTTCCCAGAGCCAGCTGCTCTTATCTGCGTGAGGGGATGAGAGGAAATGAGCCACTGCTCGCATTATGAAAAGTCTGACTCACAGTACCCTCCATAAATACTTCAGTACAACCACACTGGGGCATTTGGTTAATACTGACCCATATCTCTTTCTAATCTCTTTTTCCTTCAAGATTATCTTTATCTGACATTCACAGGAGCTGGAACAGACACTGAAGGCTGTCGTGAAAAATGACACGAGAGCTTTCAATCTGAGCTCCCACAGATCTTAGCATATTGTAAAATACTATTATTGTTTGCCAAAGAGGAAGAGGAAGGGCAGGGGGACACATTCCCCACAGCTTGTTCAGACTTTGGGGATGACGGTGCAGAGAGAAGATGGATTACCCAGCTCAAAATCCTTCAGGTTGACTGATCCACTTCTGTCTGTGTCACTGTGGCTGAACAGCTCGTCTACCTGCTGCTGACGGTCCGAAAACCACCGAATCATCTCGGCCAGGAAGCTCTCAAACTCCAGCCTGTTGGATCTGAAGGCCCGGGAGGTTTTGTCCATGGAAACCTTAAACCATGTTTCAGACAAATCACATGTGATAATGGCACTTACTTGTGTCAGCACAGGTGTATTTATGTACTGATACGTTTTATACAGGTAACTAAACACTATGGAGAGAGTTTATATGTAGTAAAATCTCCAATCAAGCCTTCAACATCTGATTATATGAAGTAGCTTGTTAGTAATGTAAAAAGATTTAGTCTACGGCCACGCTAGCGATTCAGTGTGCTTTGAGCTAAAAACTAAAAGTACCAACCTGCTGGTGGCACTAAAGGAAAAGTCAAAGGATCACCAAATTCAGTAGGATTCAGCCTCAGGGGACCATGAATGACTGTACAAAATTTGATGGCAAACCATCTAATAGTTGTTTAGATATTTCAGTCTGGGCCAAAGTGGTTCAGACAAGGTTTTTAGCCATGCAGCTAGCATGATACCACTCTTACATCCTTCTGTTACTGTAAATATAAAGTTGGCAGGACTATTTCTTGGCAGGTCACATCCACTTCCTGGAGCAGGCTAGGTGTTTTGCCCTGTTTCCAGTATTTGTGCTAAGCTAAGCTAACCTATTGCTAGTGGTAGCTTCATATTTACTGTCAGGAAGAAAGTGAATAAGCGTATTTCCCAAAACTATCACTTTAAATGTTAAGGGTCACTTCAGGCCTTCTGTTTATACCCAACAAACCAGAAACATTTAACACACCACTTCCTATAAAAACCAGTCATACCAATGTTAAGGTGTGTTTCTCTGTTTCTTTGACTGTTGCTTCATACTTTACATTTTGATGCTTTTTTTTGGTGAGTTTTCGGGTCCGCTGCTTTTTCTTCTTCATGTCGGCCGGTATGTGAAACGTCTCAGAACAAGGAAAGATGCTGCACTCAGCTCTGTGTTTGATGTCAGTCACTCTGTGATCTCGGTGAAAGAACAGATGAAACGCTGGTGTTCATACTGGAGGTAGATACACTGGAAGTTGTATTTTTCCATTAACCTACAGTTCAAAGTATCAGTTTTACACCATCAATAACAGAGGTTATAAAATGTTACACAAGCCAGATTTAAGAATTCTTAATATTAGCTGTATTAGATGTAAGGTTTAAACTTTAAACAAAGAAACAAATTGGCAAACCAGACTATTTCTAACTGAACATGACTAATGAACTTTAGTCCTGACTTTAGAACTTTATCCATACATTTTATCTATCTCAACATGACATTTAGCTAACTATTTTAACAGATTATCCATTACTTTCAGCTTTCTATTTTAGCTAAATTAATTCATCTATTAACTTTAGCTAACTACTTCAGCTGTAATCAATTTTAGCTATCTGTTTCAACCATATACTGTTTGCAAACTATTTCAGATGTTTATCCATTACTGTTAGCTAACTGTTTCAACTGTTTATCCGTTACTGTTAGCTAACTATTTGAACTGTTTATTCATAACTTTAAGCAAACTATTTGAACTGTTTATTCATAACTTTAAGCAAACTATTTCAACTGTTTATCTATTTAATTTTATCTATTTCAGCCATTTATCTGTCACTTAAGCTAAAACTGTTTCTGCTCACTGCTAAACTTCTCTACTCACTTGCTAACTAGTTTTCACACTTTCTCAACATGTGGTGTTCAGGTGTTACAGCTGACTCAACATGTGGATTTTTGTTTTATTCAAATCTTAATTTCTATTTTTTCAAATTAGTTTAGCTACCCTCCTATCTTTGCAACAGCAGAATTACCCTTGGGCAGAAGTATCTGTGGGTGTAAATCACTGGAGTAAAGTATGAAAGGTCTGTTTATTAGCAGATTGGACGTGTATTCTGTTACTAAACCTGTCCTAACCTATGAGTGGACCCCCAAAAATGTAACTTGCAGACACACTGTTTTACAATGAAGTTAAGTGATCCTGCTCAACCCCAGCAGATACCACATTACAGCAACAGAGTGGCAAAATAAGGGAAGAATAGTGGTTGATGACGGTTTTGCGATGGCTCATCCTTCCTGCTCATCTTAAACAATGAGCAGGAAACAAAGCAATGGTGACCAGTTAAACACGATGAGGATGAGTGTGCTCACTGCTGTCCCTGGCTTCCTCAGTCCCATTCCCAGTACATATCCCAGTACCAGTGCTGGGAGCTGGGACGGTTCCTGAGATCCGGCCCCTCCCTCAGACACAGACAGGAAATCCTGTCTGGAGACGAAGGTGTACGGGGAGAGGAGAGCCAGTCAGGATGTCTCCAAGTCTGAGACAGTTGGATTTACTGTACTAGCAGCAGTGAAAGATGTACACACATCCTCAAGTAAAAGCGATACCACAATGGAAAAATACATAAGTAATTCTCTCTAACTAACTCTTAGTCTTCTTCAATGGTTAGTTCATCTACTTTCAGTGTTTACATACAAACTGACAATTCATTTGCCTGCAGGGGTTAAACTTGTAACTAAAATTGCAGCGACTTTCAGCTCTTACACTTATAGTGTAAATACTTAAAACCCTTTCAGTGACACTTGCTTAACTTCTCACTTGGAAACATTTAACATTTTAAGACATTTTAACAGTTTGTGTTTGCACCTGCACTTTTCAGCAGCGAGCTTGTTCGGCATTAATCTATAACAAAACAATTCATCATAATTCATAAGATTATCATATTTTGTATGTACGATCTTGATTTATAAAGTAAGTAGCGATTCCTGTAAAATTAACATAATGGAGTAAAAAAGTAAAATATTTGCCACTGAAATGTAGTGAAGTAAAAGTGTAAAGTAACAGAAAATGGAAATATTCCAGTAACGTACAAGTACCTCAAAATTGTAGCCTACTTAAGTGCAGTACTTGTTTAAATGTTTTACCTGACTAGACTTTATACTTTATGACTTTATCTACAATATCTACCTAATTACTGAGTGAATGAGTAAAATGTATACTATAATATTTCCCTCAGAAATGTGGTGGAGAAAAAGTAGTAGTCTCCATTTTCAAATAATTTACTGCTACTTCCCACTTCTGAATAATGGAAGTATTACTGTAGTTCTCGCAGTGATAATGAGGTGGTGTTACAGTACAGCATGTACTCATACACTGATACAAGTTCTTAAACAGCTGAATGAACTCAGTCAACTGTGAATAAAAAGAGCTTTTTCGTGTTTCTGACAGAAAACACGACATGCTTCCTTTGAGAAAAAAAATGTGACACACGTTGCGAATCTTTGCTCTTATGAAATTCCTCTCATGCATATTTATGCCTTTTACAACAGGCAGATCACTTCAAAGTGGATTTCAGGTTCTCCCAACCACTCTTAGTGCTGCTGGTATGTGGAGAGCAGAGTGGGGGGGGGTTGGGGACAGGGCTGACACTTTTTTACTCTGAGTGCCAAAGTGTGCAACAGTTTCCGACAGTCACTCATGCAGGATTTTATATATTTTGGACTCTCAACAAACTAAACAAAGCTCCAGTGAACCACACTGTAAATATACTCCATTACAAGTATAAGTCCTGCAACTGAAAATGGTACTCCAGTAAAAGTGCAAAGTGCAAAATGTAGCTTACTTAAAGTATCAAACGTGAAAGTACTCAATGCAAAAAATTGGGACCCTGTGAGTGTTACTGTTTTGGAGGTAGAGCAAATTTTAAGCATTTAATTTTTTGTATAATTGGCTAATTATTTGAAAAATAATCTCCATCAGCATTGTGTCACATCCCCTAGGTTGGGAACCATTGGACTAAACTGGCTAACTGTTTATAAAGTAGTTAAAACTGGCTAACTGTTTATAAAGTAGTTAAAACTGGCTAACTGTTTATAAAGTAGTTAAAACTAGCTAACTGCATGTAAAGTAGTTAAAACTAGCTAACTGCATGTAAAGTAGTTAAACTAGCTAACTGTATATAATGTAGTTAAAACTAGCTAACGGTATATAAAGTATTTATAACTAGCTAACGGTATATAACGTAGTTATAACTAGCTAACGGTATATAACGTAGTTATAACTAGCTAACTGTATATAAAGTAGTTATAACTAGCTAACTGTATGTAAAGTAGTTATAACTAGCTAACTGTATGTAAAGCAGTTAAAACAAAACTAGCTAACCGTATGTTAAGTAGCTAAAACTAGCTAACTGTATATAAAGCAGTTATAACTAGCGCCACCTCAAGCAGCTACAACAGTAAAATGCTCAACATTTATGCATCAGTACTAACAATCTAATAATGTCAGATATGAGTACTTTTGATACTTGTACTGACAGGAGTTTGAATGCAGGACTTTTACTTGTAATTGAGTATTTTTTACATTGTTGTATTGGACTACTTCTTCCACCACTGTATAATGTAGAATGAAATACAAATACTCAAGCACAAGTACCTCAAGGATGTATTTAAGTACAGTACTTGAGTGAATGTAATTAGTTACTTTCCACCACTGGCAGTAAAACATTAAATAAGGCAGCACATATGGAAGTAAAGGCAGCAGATAAGTGTTTCCTGCACAGTGAATCTTTAAGTGCTGTATGACATGAGGTGTAATCCCTGCTTATGTTGCCAGCAGCTCTAACAGAAAGGTCATATCTGCAGTACGTAGAGCTCCTCTGAGTGTTTACAATCCCTGAACAGTGTCAGAATAATCAATCTGCATGATTCATAGTAAGTTTATGGCCCTTTTTAGTAATACTGTACTTAAGTACAAATTTAGGTACTTGTTGTACTTTACTTGAGTCTTTTCTTTTCATGCCACTTTCTGCTTCCACTCCACTACATTTATCTGACAGCTTTAGTTACTAGTTCACACAAAACACATGAAGAGCTTATAAAATGTTGTTATAAATTAAAACTACCCGACAGTGATTTTTTTTTTTACAAGCTAAACATTCAATCGATTAATGGAGAAAATAATGAGCAGATTAATCCATAATGAAAATAATAATTAGTTCAAAGTGACCTCCACTTAACTCCAACAGTAAAATCCTGCTTTTACATGAATGCATGTGGAATAATAATCTAATGATATGTAATAGTATAACAGCCACAGAAGACATTTTTCTGCACAATGAGTACTTTTACTTTTAATACTAGTTTGAATACAGTACTTTAGTAAACAAATACCTCCTCCACTACTGAAAGTGCAGCTTTCAGTCATTTTGAAAAGTCACATCAGTGCAGCACCTAATGTTTGGTTACAGCGCCCTCTGCTGGGTTTAAATAAGAACTACAGAGGAGGGCATCTCAGTTTCTTTTTTAAATAAAATACTTGGTAAGAAAACACCTTGCTGTAATTTCTAATTGCTCCAGATGTATTCACTAGAGAACAGAATAACTTAATTTTAAACCTAAAAAACGAATCAGCCTCTACTGCTCTAAATCAATTCTAATAATCAATCAGCAACATCACAGCATGTTTGATATTTGATTTAAAGTATCAGTGAGTAGATATGACTCACATTTAATCAGTATTCAGTCCGGCTTGAACTCCTCTTCGTTTTTTCTTTTTTTTTTTAAAGTTAAATCTCTGAGAAGTTTCTGAGTCTTTGCTGCTGAATCACTGTGTTGACCGGTTGCCATGGGAACGGGACCTTCACACCTAATGCAGTGGTTTTACAGGAAGGCCGATCAACAAACAAAACAAAAAGAGAGTATTTCAAGGAGATTCAAAGCAGACGCTTTGTTGGGGTTTTTTTGTTTTGTTTTTAGCTCATCGGCAACAAAACAAAAAGGACATGTTAACTCTTCTGGCCACCAGGGGGCAGTAAAAACAGGCTGAAATTCATCATTCAAAATCCTACTTAAGTGAAGTTTATTCAGCCAAACATAATTAAAGTATCAACATAACTCATTCTGCAGTAAAATGTCCCCTGTGACTGATATATTATGATATGACATTATTAGATAATACTGATGCTTCAATGTGTATAATTCTAATATAAAGAAGTTAAAATTGTAAAATGCTGCTCTAACATTGATGCATCAGTATTCAATACAATCTAACAGTGTCATATAAATACACTTTCAACAGTTTGTGGCTTGAAAGTGATCAAGTCCAGCTCAAACTCAAAGGAGTTGTGTAATTTCTTCACATCATCATAAATATTCAAAACCAATACACATAACACAGCATAGACAGGCAAGTATATAAATCACAAACATCATTAAAAATGCTAAAAAAAACAACCCTGCATGCACTGATTCATGATTTCTCAGCTTTTTATTTCTGGATCATTTTACTTCATCACTTTAGTTACTAGTTTAATATGGAAGTTCATTACTGCCAAGAAAATAGAAGCAATAACATGGAAAAAAACTGAATGCTAAAATACTAAAATTATGAGGTACTAAGACAAAATTATGAGATAGTAAGTAAAAATGACATGATACTCTAAGGAAGCTCATTGTGGCCAAAACATTATTATTATTTTTTTTATCAGGATCTCTTTTAGCCCAACTGGGCTATTCTTCGAAGAGTTGAATTGAATTAAATTTGAATTTATACTTAAATGTTGGTACAGTGGAAGAAAATAAAAAATGACACTGTAAATCGCGGGCTGTATTATAAAATGTTACCGAATTTTTCGTTTTTGAGAAAGATGAACATGAGTTTTGTCGGAACATCTGCTATCTAACTGAACGCTTACGTACTTAAAATGCTAAACAGTATCTATTAGATTTCAAGAACGTCTCAATTTCTATAATCTATATATTTTTAGAAGAAGAAGCTTTAAATTAAGTATGTAATATTTACGTGGCTAAATATACCAGGTGGTTTTACACAACACATGTCTACATGGCTGTCTAATTATATGTCCTTCTGCTCACTGTTAAAATGTTGGTATTAGGTATTATTTATTTGTGTATTATATGTATTATTTTATTTCTAGTTGCTGTCATGTTTTTTCATATTCTGGTATAATTACAGATCATAATATTATGCAGGAGTTTCTTCTTTGCTTCTTGAGTTTCTTGTTCTGCACAACCTAATGATGCTGTAATCCATTAGCCTACTTTTTCTTTACATAACTCCCATGAATACATTAGATTTAATACATGCTGAAACTGTTAACTACTTTCCTACTTATGCTTTTTTCCCTGGTATTAATTATGATGATTTCATGCTGCAGTGACACAATTTCCTCTTCTCTTTGATGGATTACTTAAAAATCCAAGTTGCCTGCATGTTAATGAAATGAAATGGTAGCGTCCTGAAAAGCGGTAAAACACACATCATAAATCTAAAATATGAGTCACAGTACATGATTTGTGAACCAAAACACAACATAAAAAACTGAAATGGCTTTTTAAGATAAACCACATATCTGTGTTTACTTTGTATATCCCAAACCCTCGCTTCACTTCCTGTTCTCGGGTTGTTTGTATTCCCCTCCTGTGTTTTCACTGCTTTTGTTTCTGCTGCAGCTTCTTGTTGTCCGGTCCGGTCCGGTCTGGTCTCTGTGGTTGTTCGTGTCCCTGCGTGGCTGGACTGGTGAGCAGGCCGGTCAGGGCCTTTGTCATTCCCCGGCCTCCCAGTGCCAGCCGGAGCCAGACTCCTGATTACCAGTCAGACGACAGCACACTTACTATTATGAGCTCAACAAAAACATAACAAAACAAACAAAACAGTATTATTATTGTAACTCATGTTTCATCGGTCAAGAGCGTGTTAGACTCAGCAGCTGACTACAACAACAAGACTAATTCCGGATTCCGGATCTACATGATATGTTTGTCTGTTAAGATGGTCACTGTGTCAGGTTAGGCGACTATATAGTCATAGATTTTGCTGTGACTCACTGAGAGACATGGCAGACTACATTGGTCATTGACCAATCCTAGCTTGCCGTCTTCATCAGGATGTCATCAGGAAGGACGTTACACTAGGGACCGACTTCCATGAACAAGAAAGTAAACAAACAATGGCGTCCAAAGCGGTGTTTATGATACCGGCTGTCTTGAGTTTGGAAACACCTTTCACAATTCCACCTTGTAGAACCAACAACATCATTCGTCTTTCACTTCACCATGTCTACAGTTGAAGAGCGCTCTGTGCTCCTATTGGTCAACATCGTGGACATGTCGTGGAATTTGTCATATTGGGCGAGAGAAGGCAAAAAAATTCGGGCATGCTCGTCTTTTTGTCAGGAAGTTGTGAGGCGTTCCAGATACAGCATTGGTTGTCGTCCACTATGAAATACTACATTGGATAAAACGATCGATAGTCGCGCCCGACATACTGTTTACCATGTTCATCTTTGTTTGGCGTGTTAGCATGCTAACATTTGCTAATTTGCAATAATAATAATAGTATAAAGCAAAGTCTTGGAAACATTTCAATTTTGACCAGATGATGGTGCTACATGAAAATTAAGCGATCACCAAAGTTTATTGCAATCCATCCAACAGTTGACGAGACATTTCACTCAAAACAACAAATGTCAACCTCATGGTGGCGCTAGAGGTAAAATCAGGTGATTGTCAAAGTAATCAGGATTAATCTTCTGGGCAACATGCATCTCTGAACCAAATTTATTGGCAAACCATCTAATAGTTGTTGAGATATTTCTGTTTGGATACTAAGAAACTAAGAAACAAAAGCTACATCTTTTGTTTAACACACTATGTTAATAGGAAGAGGGACATATTTATCACGTTTTAGTTTATTACATTACCAGTTAGAGAAAGATGTAATTGACTGAAGATATTTCCATTTTTAGATTTTCAGTTACATGATGATGCATGCTGAATCAATCAATTCTTCGGCTGCTATGCAGAAAACTGTAAAATAATAAAACATAAAACCGCCTGTCGGAATATCTTTGGTCCTTTTTGCCAGTGATGTAAATTGATGTAAATTTGTTCCCTGTGTTGTTTAGGTACTCAGGGAGCATCCGGTGTATTTCATTAGGCCATTATGTTTCTGCATAAATTACTGCCTGCAGCTGTAGAGCAGCAGGGCCGAGACAAAAGGCTGAATTATTCTTGACAGTGAGACTAATGACAGTATTTTTCTTGCCTTATAAATCCAATATAACTAAATTCACTCACAGAGATGGATTAGCTGTTTGTTTACTGAGGCTCGAACTGCAGCAGCTCCTGCGGAGTGGCGATCAAGTTGATAAATAAATATACTCTTATAAATTTCTGTTGCTTCTGAACTCCACTGGAGGAAAATGTCAGAGCTGGCTTTGGCAACTGTGCACAGTTGGCAGCCTTAAATGGCAGCAAGAGGTCGCTGCGTGGAAAGTTTCACGTTCAATAACCAGAAATCCTCTAGTTTAGTGCCAGAAAACTGCACTTGGCATGCTTGTTTTACCAAAAGGACAAGGAGAGGCTATAGATTATATATCGGTGGCTGCTGATTTCTCTGAACAGAGTGCTCACCTGCTGTTGTCTTTGTATGTGACTTGCTGTGTGGGGATGTTCTAATTTGTTCTAACAGGGCGAATGTGCAGGTGATGATGGGATTTTACTTTTTTGTTGCAACCCTAAAGATAAAAATTGTTCATACCCAATAGAAATGAAAGCTAGAGGTGATGCATCCCATTTTCTTGTGACACCTTTCTCCAGCAACACTAAATGTATGGGAACTGAACGTTTGCTAAACCCCTTCTGTGTGCATGGGGCTGTAGTAAAAGATATAGTATATTAAGAGTTTGGGTGGTTTTTTTACTGCCCTCCTCAGAACCAAAAATACAAGAATAAAAGCGTAAGGAATAAATTAAACAGTGTGTTTGTCTGCTCTAAAGTAAGTTGCAAACATTAGCATGTCCAGCTAACTAGCTTACTACCTACTTTACAGTAAGTTAGCATTATACTTCTGAGGCCAAGTAGCCTTACATTATTACATATAATAGTTTGTAGGTTACATTTTAAAAAAGCTCCATTCACGACTTGCGCATCCTCGGTGTAGTATTTCCCCACTGTGTGGAAGCCGATCCTGGATGCTATATCAGAGTTTATGCTAACGTTAGCGGCTCTGTCCTGCTCTTTATTGGATTTCGGGAAGTTTACGCACCAACAACCCCAGCCAACGTTACCCGAGGTAACGTTACGTTAGCCACATTGGTTAGTCCTCATCCTAAAAGCCTTTTCTCTTGTGATGTTAAAAGTGAAACATATTGTTTGAAAAGACCAACAGTAAAGCAAATATAACAAAATATATGCCTTGCTTGTTCAAGCATGTAAACAAAGCAGCTAAACAGGGTTGTGTTAGCATTAAATAACAGTTTGATCTTACATTTTTCCTCATACTTATAATACTAGAACTAAGTAGCTGTAAACCACAATCAACTGTTGACCTGTAAGCTTTAGCCTCAGTCTGTTAGCATGATATCATGTAGCCATCAAATACATATTTAAGACCCTTTTACAGAGTTCTCGTTTTAAAATGAGTCAGCTGAAAACATTATAAAGTCAACCACCTCATGGAGCTAACGTTACCTTAGTTTGTGAGCTAGCTACAACGGGTAAAAAACTGCTAGCAACAGCAAAAGAAAACAAAGTATTTTGAGTGGTGATCTGCGACTGTTATCACTGCATATGTGCCGTGCCGGAAATCACAGTCTACAGTCGTAGCAACATTAGCTTAAGGGGGTATGAAACTCTGCATGTTTTAGAAATAAAATCTCAGCAAGTCACTCATATTTGCACAGTCGCTGAAAATGTCCCTTATCCCTTTTCGTCTCATTTATTTTAGTTCTTCCATCTGGATGATTAAGCTGTTCTGTCAGCACTGACAGGTGAACCTGAGGTTAAATGAAAATTGTTAAGTAATTATCTCCCATCATGCAACAGGGGCCTGGAAAAAAAGTGCCCATGAAAAAATCCCTCAGAAGTTAGTTCAAAGTGAAATTTCATGTGCTGCCTTCCTCTCTGTGGATATAAATAAATAAGAATTTGAAGAAAGGGTAGAAGGCAGCTTTTAATCCTTCGGCTTTGATTCTGCCGTTGAAGATGGAAGAGATATCCAGCGTCTGACGGTGAGCTGTGAAGCTAATGGTAATACTCAGCATCCTGACCTCAAGGAGACTTAGAGGGAAGTTTTGAAAGAATTACCTTACCTGTTGTTTATGGAAGTTTATTAATGACAAAACTGTTGCGAAAACAGGGAACAAATTCAAGCCACAATGAACATTCAAGTCGAGATTTTAAAGTGCTAAGGGACAGTTTCATATAGCCAAAAAATGATTTCATGTGTGCAAAGTTTGAAATCTGCTGTCTGTATTTCATGTAGCTGTTTTGTCAAATTCAGAACATTAGTAGGTGGCTTACTTTGAACAATTTTGGCGAATATACTTGGTGAACATTGGCATGTTAGCATTGTCATTGTGAGCCTGTTAGCATGCTGACATCAGCATTTCAGAGTGGTGAGCATGGAAATAATAATTATCTAAGTATAAACTGTATATATTTATAAATACAGCCTCTGATTCCTCAATTAGCAAGTGGTTCCTCATTTGTTTTTTACTAATTACTTTTTGGATAATTTTGTGTACTCTGACAAAAACAAGGAATGAAAATATTAGTGTTTCATATGGCCTGTAGGTTAATAAATAAAAATATTAATGTTAGTAACTCAGTGAATCTAACATAGCCGTGCTTGTTTGTGAGTTTTAGCAGAACACAGTGTCCTTCCATTACTAACCAAATTATTTCAATTCCAGCGTTAGTTGCATTTGTCTGTATTAACGTTTCTAAGGATCTGACTCATGTCTCCATTACACCACCACACTAGACCACAGATTAGTTGTAGAGCTGCTGTACTTACTTATTTCTGAAATAATAGAGGCCTTTCACTAAATAATAAAAACTGTGTTCTGCCTCAGCGGCTGCAGCACAGAGAAGTTCCTCTTGATGAATCACATTGTGTTTGAATAAAACCTGTGACCGTCAGCTGTACCTGAACTCCAGTTTGTGTTTGTGTGTGGCAGCTTTACGTCATCCTCTGTCGGCTACCTGAAACTCTGAAGCCATCCTTGAGGATCAGAGCTGAGTACATGATGATGTGAACTGGATGTACCCACTTATATAAGTTTACATCATCCAAACAGACAGATATATATATCCTGAATCTCCTAGTTCTTCTATTAATAAAGGGTAATACAGTAATCATCTTCAAATGATTATTCCATTTGGAAGGTCAAAATGAGGAAGAGGAACAGAGCTTCATTTTTTTACTTTATTTAGGGTTAGGGAAAAAATAATTAACTTTCATCACAACTAAGAAACGAATGTAATGAAATAGTGACTCTGGTTACACTTGACAGCCTGACTAACAAACCAAGCAGCGCACAATAACTAAGTAAACTCCCAAAAGATATATAAAACAACAAAGAAATACCAAAATATTCATATTTTAGCCAAAATGTGGTTAAATACAGAGCTTGACTTCTGTCAAGTTTGCGAGCAAGATTGTTGGTTTAGCCACATCCTGCGCTTCTCTAGCTCATTAGAAATTAAAAGAAATATGAATGGAAGAACTTACAATACGGAGACATAACAGAGAAATTATTTATGTTGCAGGAGTTTTAGTTTCTGTCAGTAAAATGCTTAAAACGATCTACTGAATGTTTGTGCGAGTGACAAGTTTCGTTTACAGTGTTAGCATGCGCTAATTAGCACAAAGTACAGCTGAGGCTGATGGGAATGTTTGTAGTTTTGCAGATATTTGATCATACACCACAGGGACATTTTGACCTGATGATGGCGCTACATGAAAACTTATTGTATTTCAGTCTGAACCAAAGTGTTGGACCACAATCGACCACTTCCCTCCACGCCTACAAGCTCAACGTGTGACAGTGCTCTAATTCACTGTGTATAGCCAGAGGATGCTGGGTAATATGTTGTCCTTGCTTTACTTTAATCATTTTAATCCTTCCCGTCTTGAAATTGTAATACAAGAACAAGCTAGAATATTTATGCTGTTGTACTTTGAGAATTTAATGACTATTGTAAACCACTCGCTCCAGTTACCGAGATGGTTGTATGTGATGAAAATAAATATTCTCTCTATAGCAATGTCAGGTTGCTATTTATTTTCCTTCTGTGCACGTGTCCGTGCAGCATTGTGTCTACACGTGGAGCTCTCATTTGTCAGAGTGCTGTGGCCTCTGTGGGGGAGGCTGCTTTCTCTGCTGTCAAAAGCACACATGGCAGATGTTCACTGTGGCAGACATAAACACCCTTCACCTGTTTTTGTTTCTGTCCTCTGTACATGTGCAACAGCAGCAGGGGGGGATTTGCAGAATGGATGGTTTGACCCAGGAGGCTGAGAGACGGAGGAAAGACCAGTTTGGAGATCAGCTTTGCTGCATAATCCCTCTGAATTTACTGAAATTACTAAGATGCCGCAGGAGAGGACACGGCTGTTTTAACTAACTGTTTGGCAGATATGAGAGACAGTGTTGAGGATGTTACTCCCCTAAAATTGTAATTAATTTTTTTGTAATTAAATCTTTGTTATGAACAGGAGAATATCCCTCCATTTGTGAAGTTAACAGAGAAACAGATTTGACCTTGAAGCAGTAGTTTGACATTTTGGGAAGTATACTATTTATATAGGAAATACACTCGCTTTGTTGCTGAGAATTAGATAAGAAGATTGATACCACTCTCATGTGTGTACAATAAATATGAGACTACAGCCATTTAGCTTAGCTTAGCACAAAGACTGGAAACAGAAATCCACCTACCAGGACCTCTAAAGCAGCCAGCGTAGACTCCAGAAAGTCACTGCTCCTGGCCAGGAAATAGTCATATTCAAGTAGTCAAATAGCATTAACAAGACTGAGAGTCTACAGCCATGCTAGCAGCTCTGTGAGGATCTACTTAGGCACAGTGGCGAGAAATGCTAACATCTAAACTAAATGCTAACATCAAGTATTTGGTCATAAACCAAACACAAATTAAGATTTTGACCTGATGATGGTGCTAAAGGAAAAGTCAGAGGATCACCCGAGTTGTTAAAATTCATCCTGAGGGGAACATGAATGCACCAAATTTTATCGCAACCCATCAAATAGTTGTTGAGACATTTCACTCAAAATCACAAATGTGAACCTGCTGGTGGCACAAGAGGAAAAGTCACAGGATCACCAAAATCAGTAGGATTCGTCATCTGGTAACCACGAATGTCTGTACAAAGTTTAATAGCAGTCCTTCCAATATTTGTTGAGATATTTCAGTCTGTCATTAGCCCCAGGCTGATGAGCTGGTCCCTGCATCAGTGTGTGAGCACATGCTGAATGTGAAGCATTGAGCTCCCTCCGGCTCCTAGGATCAATATATTACGTTATATAAAAGCAGTCCAATTACCAGGACAATATCAGAAGTTTTAATTAGTTAGAGTCATGAACGATGTTGGCAGGCATTTGTTTATTTTAGTGAACCTCCTAACACGACAGCAGCTTAATTCTAAGAACGAATCACTGCTGCAGCACGAGGCTGCCGTGTTCCTCCTCTCGCTATGCAAACGCAACATTTAATGTAATTACATAACACCAGCAATCTTTCACCTGATCTCTCCCTCCGCTTCGGGCCTGCCGGCGCTCACGGAGATTGTCATCAGGCTGGGAAATTGAGTCTGGTTATCTGAGGAGATGCTCGAACAGACAGGGCAGTAACTGGCTCCCCTGTGTCTGACTCCTGGCGAGATTAAAAACACTGGATGTCAGCCCAGGAGGGGGGGTGGGGGGGTTCATGGTGCTGCGTGGCATTCTGGGAGATTGGCGCCATAACCTTGATTGAAGGAGTCCCAGCTGTTCAGTGGATTTTTTTTCAGTGGACAAATGTGAGGCTCTTTGCAGCACAAATCCCTCCCTAATGCCGCACTTCTACATGAAAAACATAATCTCAGGTTTGTTTCACCTGCTGATGGATTATATGAGTGTGTGTGTTTGTTGTCTAAGAGATGTAGAGCAGCAGACACATAACGTCCTCCCAGTGTCTTCGCTCAACCCTGGGATCTCATTATTTCTGCCCGAGGAGAATTGATCAAACGCGCCGCTACGATAATGAGCCAACAGCCAGCTACTTATTTGCTCTTAGACCTCCTATAGGAAAACAATCTTCTCTGGCCTCCAGCACCGTTTGTGTTTCACTGTCAGCTAACGACTTGTTTTATTGTCCAGAAGACACACAAGTAACGCACATGAGACCAGATAAATCATTAAAATCGCAAATTTTCTTGATGTTTCTTCCCATCTTATCCCGCCCTGTTTTAAGTCTCCACATCTTACTCACTGCATTACATTAAATCACATTATTTTTTATTATTGTCTCTGCACATTGCATATATTCTTTATACTTAATACTGTGGACATTTCGTAGTCGCTGTATTTATGCTAAGCTAAGCTAACCGGGTGTTAGCTCCAGCTACGTATTTACCGTACAGGCACTCTCCTATGTAATTACTAACCCTGAGAACACACCTGTCCCTGGAGAAATACACAAATGCCAGAGTCGCCTCTTCCCTCTCCCCCTCTTCTGGGATTTGCCTCCCAGTCTGATTTAAAGTGTTGCCAGCTAGTCAATTTTTAAACAGAGCACTCATCCCGGGCAGCGAAAAGGACGCCGCTCACAAAAGTGGCGAGGGAGCCACTTTGTCTGCTTCAAACACAAACATTTAAAATGTGAAGTGTAATTGAAGATGTGGGCTCTCAGACAGATACACAGATGTTCATGGCTCTGGATTAATTCAGCAGTGATTGCAGAGTAAAAAACAAAACAACAACAAAAAATAAATGTCTCTTCCCTCCTCACTGCTGCTTTTTTTCATTCGTCCCGGCTCTCACGTTGTCTCTCCTGAGACAAATTCCTTTGCCTGAATAACAATCTGCTCCGGTGACGCAGCCGATGACTCAGGACGCGATGAATTGAAATGATCCTCTGACATCATGTTTCTGCCATCGCAGGTGAGGATGCTCGCAGAATAATCAAACTGCTGCAGATCGATGTCTCTTTGTTTTGTCTCTGAGCTTTGACGTCCACATGGAGAGGTCTGCGTCTCCCTGACACCTGCTGATCATGAAGTTATTATCATTTCCTTCACGCTACACAAGCAGCTGTAACGCCGACCTTTAACCCAATCACATTTCCGTTTTTGTTCTATGTACTTAATAAAGTCTTTATGGTTTAAATTTAGAGAATGAATTGGTCTTGAATTGGAAAACAGAACTTGTGAATGTGCTTTTACCCAGAAACTTAACTATATTGTACCTGTTTTAACTGTTAATTTCTCACATATTTAAATCTCTTTTCTGACTTGTTTTCTTAAGCTTTTCTGCTTAATTTTTAATGTTTAATGCTATTTCTTGCATCTGTCTTTTTCCCTTGAAAGGTCACGGTGGAAAAGTTTTGTGTTTCCGTCTGATTCACAGATGAAGGCAAAGCTGTGACAGTAGCACACAGCATGGATGAATGATATATTTTTACAGCAGCTGGTTGGGACCAGCTCATCTCTCCAGTGTTATGAGCGGCTGCTGCTGTGATTATGGCTGTAGCCTGTAGTTTGGTTGTAACAAGTGCGTTAGAAAACATCTGGTTCATTGATAAGAAGTCAAAGGTGCAGGAGCTAAAGTTTACACCACTGAGAACCTGCAGCTTAAATCAGTTCACTTTGGATTTCTGGGTGAATTTAGGTTGAATTCAGCAACCAGGGCGCCACGTTTTGTTTACAACTATGACAAAGCGTTGTGAATTTGCTACCATTCTCCTGACTGGCCTCTTCTGCATAGCAGTGGCAGCCGAGGCTCATGGGTATTGTAGTATTTTGAGCTGTCCGCCAAAAGTCATGGAGGAAACATGATTTCTCAGAAACAAAGTTGAGATAATAAAAACTTATATGATCGTTACGTTATCCAGGAGAGTCCCGTGTTTCTATGTTTAGTAACACTGAGGAGTTCTTTCTTTGTGTTCGCTCGTCACTCATAGCTAGATAAGTTCTCTGTTGATCCCTTACTCTGGAAATTAGGAAGCATTAAATAATCCTGATCAAAACATACAATCAAAGTTAATGTGAACAGCTGGTAAACTAAACAACGTGACAATATACATTGATTTCTGCGGGTGTAAAGGAATTCTGTAAACTTTTGCATTTATAGTGATGATAAAGGCTTCGAGAGTCTGGCCTTTTTTGTTTAGGGTACCTTGAAAGTGCTTGAATTTGACTCTTAAAAAGCTGTATGAACCCTGTTATTAAGAGAAGTTCCTTTAAATCAGTGTTTCCGACCTTTTTGGCTCTTCTGCCCCTAAAATTGAGCACTTGTGATCTGAATTTAAAAAATAAATATAATTTGTTGTAACAGAAATGTCTTGTGACCCCTCAGATTTATCACTGCTTTAAATTAATAGAAATATACAATAATTAACCCTTTTTTTTCATTTAAGTCATAATTTACCGTCCTTATCATGACAGGGCCAAACACTGCACACCAACATCATGGCCTGAGGCCTTCCACCAAATAAACTACCACATAATCCCCACGATCATTAGGCTTCCCATCACAGACATAAATCAATACAGCAAACTGCAGCGTCATGGAGTCATTACTCTTTAAAAAGCAGACTTGAGTCTCTTTGAATTACTCGAACCAGGCAGCTTTCGCCACTTTTTATTCACCACAGGAGACAATAAAAATCACAACGTCTGATGCCACTCACACCTTTTTTATTCACTCCTGCTGCTGCAGCTGCAAACAGACATTCATTGTAAACCATTGATTTAAATGTGCAACTGAGTCACTCACAGCTACAGGCTTCACCAGGACATGTTGTGCTTTGCTTTCTGCCTTTCCTCATGCTGCATTCAGGGGTCTGGGAGTCATGGAAAAAAAACAACTTTGCTGTTTGAAATAAGGCTACAAGGCAAATCAGCATATAGGTTGAAAATATGTATTTAAATGATCTACTAAACTACTATATTTTGCAATATTTAAATTTGCTTAGCCAAATCAGTAAACACCACAGTGTCACAAAATCCCTGCCTCTAATATTTATTTGACATAAAACCTACTGATCCTCAGTTGTGGAGGAAGTATTCAGATATATCAGAATACCACACTGTAAAAATACTCTGTTACAAGTAAAAGTCTTGCATTGAAAAAGTTACTTAACTAAAAGTACGTAAGTATAATCATGTTGTACTATTATATATTTTATCATTAAATTATTTTGACCTGATGGGGGCGCTAGATGAAAACTCAGAAGATCACCAAAGTCAGTAGGATTCATCCTCTGGGGACCTTTTTGTAATTTAAGTATATTTTGATGCTAGTACTTTTGTACTTTTACTTCAGTCAAATTTTGAATGCTTGTAACAGAGTATTTCTACACTGCCGAGCTTGTAAATTCCTGAAATCACTTGAAGGCAGCACCGTCGCAGAGGAGCGCACCGCCCCTCTGCGCTGTGATTGGACGGTGGCGGCGGTGGGCGGGTCCGCCTGCGGCGTGCGGAGACAATAGAGAGAGAGCGGCTGCAGTGACTGTCAGTACCGGGGAGACGGTGACAGACAGCGGCGGGACAGACGGCGGAGGGTTCGGCTTCACTAAAAGAACCGTGAAGAAGAAGAAATAAGTGAAGGAGCTGCGACATTTCCTCTCTTAGCTAAACAGCCAGGTGTTGTCTGGATGGATTGACAGATAATTGCATGCAGCACATTTTGAAAGGTAAGATCAGATCTGCTGTCTTATTATTTCCTAACCGGTTCAAACCAATTAACTGCTGATTAACCGCCAGTTTGTGTCTTTAAATGTGTTTTAATTCAGATTGTGCTTCACATGAAGGGATGTCCTCCTGCATGTGTGTGTGTGTGTGTGTGTGTGTGTGTCTTTGTGTCACTCTGACTGGACCACTGTTGAGTTTACAAGCCGGCATTGTTAATCATCCTCATTTAAACTGGTGGACTGTGACTGTAGCTGTAAAACACAATTTAAATTCTTACACACAATACAAAAGTTTCACCTGCACCATGTGACAAAACAGACTGAGCAGAACAATGGAGCAGCTGTCAGGCTATTGTGTCCCGGCTACACATCTGTACACCACTGACTATATTCGTTATTAGCTTTTGTACATTTGTTGATCACAGATTCTACATTTTTCAGCTCATGATTTCTCCGCATGCTCACGTGCACGCACTCCAGCTCGACCTGGCTTCGCGTGTGCTGCATGTTGTGATTATAATGCATGCTTTGTGTCTGCAGAGCTTCACACTTCATGTCTTTGTGCTGCAGGTTTTCATGACTCCCACACTGTAAACAGTGTTACTGACACTGACATCTGCTCTCCACGAGTCCTGTGGAGGATGATGCGCTCTGGAAGCTTAAAGCCTTGATCATTTATTTGTTGTTTTTTATTATTATTAATGGGAAATATCTTCATCTTGAGGGAAGCTGCATCAAAAAGCATTTGGACTCTCGGATTGGACTGGAGAGATTATGCCGTCAGGACTCTCATAGCTGATACAATATAGTCGATTAATCTATTAGTTGATTGACAGAAAAATAATGGGCATCTGTTTTGATAATGTGTTAGTTGTTTTAGGCATTTTTCAAGCAAAAATAGTAAGAAATCATCTGGTTTCAGCTTCTCAAATGAGAAGATTTGCTGATTTTTCGTCGTCAGAATTCACTGAAAACTGAAGGTTTTAGAACAAAATGTCTTAAGACGTCACTTTGGGCTCTAGGAATTATGATTTATTGTATTTTTTCACTATTTTCTGACTATATGATTAATCGGAAAGCTAACGCTAGCTTCATTAGCTAACAAAACGTGCCAGTGACGGTTGTCATTTCAGACAGCAACAACTAACGGTCACAGACAGAAGCTGCTTTTGTCTACGTCAGTCTGTAATCAGAGAAGCAAATTTACCACCATCTTCTTCAGGTTTTGGACTTTGTTCGACTGAAACAAGACATTTGAATACGTCACCTCAGGCTTTGGGAAGTTGTATTTTTGCACCATTCGATAGACTATACGCTTATGCAATTACTCGGAAAATATAAAAATAATCTTTCGATTTAATGACAATGAAAATAATCGTTACAGCTGTTGTGAGACACTGAGATGTCTGGTTTTCTTTCTACACTGATGCTTGTGTACACGTAGCCACCCAGCAGACGGTGGGTTCACACATTAACAGTGCAGAGGAAGACAGAAAGTCACAGAAAAAGAAAGCGGGAGAGACCGAGATTAGAGGAGACAAAGGGAGCAACGTTACCTACTGTAGCGTGGGGTTCACAGCAGCAGAAGTGGGCTGGCATTAAAGGAGCGCGCCCAGTGATGTGCCGCCGAGCGTGCAGGCACAAAGCCCCAGTGTTCGCAGATGCTGGAGGCCGAGCCAGTTACAGCTGCTTTGATGTGCTCCACAGCTCCGTGAGCGTGATGGGAGCCGACCGGCGAGCCCCACCGGAGGACCGAGCCAACGCTGTGGCTGTGACGGCCGGCAGGATGGAGTTTTAGTTCTACAAACATTTCTGCAGGAAAGAGCTGCTCGTGGGGCAGAAATAATCTCCCTGGTTTTGTGTTATCTCAGCGGGCAGATTCGGAGAATAACATTGTGCACACACGTTAGTCCACTGGCACCGACTTATATTAATAACATGTGAGAATGACGAAAGGAAGTGACTAAAAGGCCCACAAAGATGGGTTCAGGAGTGGAGGAGAACTATGATGACTATTACTTCCACTAAGGAGGTTACGTTTAGTCCAGTGTGTTAGCAGGATATCTCAAAAACATGTTCACATAATTAACCAAATTTGTCTGAATCTAAGGTCATGGGTTAAAGTGATTCATTTTCCAGCTGTGGATCAAGAATACTGCTACTCTAATTTGAAAAGAAGAACAACAGAGCCGCTAGCATTGCTGTAGACTCTTACTGTGAAGGCTGTACTGTAGACACAGTGGTGCTTTGAGCTAAATGCTAACACCAAATGTCAACCTCATGGTGGCGCTAAAAGTCAGAGGATCACCAAAGTCAGGAGGATTCATCCTCCGGGTATCATGAATGTCTGTCCAAAATTTCATGGCAATCCATCCAATAATTGTTAAGATATTTCAGTCTGGACCAAAAGTGGTGGACTAACATTTCCATCCATAGAGCCAAAAATGTTACTGCATTGCAAGTACAAGCTAATTACAACTAGTTAAAAAAATCTTAAAGTAGACAAAAGCTCTTCCCTAATCGAATGCACAAATTACTCCTGAAATACAGAATAATTTACCTGTATAAAAGTATATGAAGTGTTGTTTTCTCCTCTTTCTGGAACCCTTTGGGGGTCTAAAAGAGTTTTTTTATGGATCCAAATGCGGCTTGAGACGGTAACATTTGTTCATTAAGTATTTTTTAGTTGGCTGACATTGATTTAGCATCACAAATGATTAATTGGGTGCCAATGTTTTACAAGTCGATGTTGGCCTGAACACAAATGAGGTGGCAGTTTTTCTGCAGTTTGATGTGTGTGCAGACAACACAGGGCCATTACTCAGCACTTTTGTCAGGTTTGTCACGCACAGTCACATGTAGTAATAATATGTGGTAGTAAATTATCGAGGCTCCATAAAACATGCAGAAGGCAGCTTCTCTGTTGGTCTGTGGATGTGTTTTTGGTCCAGTGAGCAGCAGCGAGTCTGTGGATGTGAGGGACCAGGAACATATCGGCGACAGCCCGGGGCCGTGAATAGATTTATAGACGAGTACTATGATCTTAAAATCTATCCTGAAACTAGTGCAGGGAACTTTAGAAACAGGAACAATGCAATCTCTTTTCTTTGTTCCAGTTAAAACTCTGGCGGTGTCGTTCTGTACAAGCTGTAATTGATTTACTGACTTTTTGGGAGAGACCTGAGAGTATTGCATTGCAGTGCAGTAATTGAAGTCTGCTTGAAATAAAAGCTTCTCTGTATCGAGGGAAGAAAGAAATGTAATGAACTTTTAGTTATGTTCATTTTCTGCGACTAGAAAATTAGACGAGAGTCAGTCACACATTTCTTGCCTATTGTGTAACATCTAGGCCTTTTTACTATTTTTTTTTTTTCTATTTTTTTACAGGCTTTTAGCAGAGTCACTACATGTTATTTTCAGAGTGTGTTGGGCTACTCACACAAATGCCATCTTATTGGATGTGAGTTGTACTTGACATGTTTTAGTACAGTTTTTATGGGGGAGAAATGTTCTAATAATGCTCTGTGGATGTAAACAGACAATATAATGTTGTTGGGCTAGAACTTTTCTTTTTAGCTTATAGTTGTTTACATTTTGTCAAATTGGCACCGTTAAAAGTATGCCGAATTAGCTGTTAGCAGCTCCTGTTTGCAGTGTACCCATGGATGTACAGACGACTATTACTGGATTACTTTGATACTGAAGAAAACTTAAAAACGTGATGCTTCTGAGGCAAGTTCTGTAGTTGTAAGGACCGCTGCGATAGACATCAGATATAATAATATATTCTCGGAAAGTGTAAAGGCCAGTTCAGACCAAAGATTCGCGACGAGACGAAACCGTTTTAGAACGTCGTAGGGGAAAGTTGCAGCGGTGTGAAGTGGCTCGACTCAGCTCGACTCAAGCCGGCTGACGGCGTCGCCTGCGACTCAGCTTGTCAAATCGCCAGTGGTTTGTTTTAGAATGTGAGGCGCGTGACTTGTTTCAACAGCCAATCGGCTCACAGCAAAGCCATCTGGTTTTGGACGGAGGAAAGAGAGGATCGCCTCATCGATTTGTTTGAGCCGTGTCTGTAGCAAGTAGCTCACTATCACTATCGTCATTCACATTTTAAGATGCTACAAATTATTTCCAGCTGCAAAAAATGCCTATAGAGCCGGCAGATACAACAGAAGTACAAAGAGTCATTGCTACAGAAACGATACGCCGTGTCATCTAGTCGCTTTGGTGTAAACTGGCCGGTTTCAGAACGCTGCAGACCGGCGCATTGCAAGTAGTTGCACGTTTAAACTCGTCTGGTGGCGAATCTTTGGTCTGAACTGGCCTTAAGTCACACTGTTCTGCGCTCTGATGTGTCATGTTTGTGTCCAGATTTGATTTTTCAGAGTTATGACTCAAAGAAGAGGGAGTGTGGTTCATTTGTTTTTACTTACTCAACTTTAACACTTTTTTGATGCCAAATGTGTTAGAGTTGAGTCATCAGCATAGCTGTGAAAATCAATACTAAATACAACATTTTTTTTTTTATTAAACAAGAAGCTGTAATCTAATAAAGAAAACGGCACTACATAAAAGGCTTACAGATCTTTGCCTACTAATTTTTCCAGTCTCTTAACCAATACTGGATTTTTGAGGCTGATACCGAAAAATGATTGATTGGCCAATATGTCATAACAAACGATCGCGGGACATTTAACAGTAGAAATGTCGTTGAAGGGCAACAGGTGTTTATTTTTTTACAATCCACAAGAAGCATTTAGTCTACAAGGAACGGTTAAAGACACAAAGCAGATCAACCCATAGGCGTGGCAGGCACGTTGGTGCAGGAAGAAGAATAAAAGGTCATTAACACTGAACTTTTCACGTCTCTGCTATCTCTGCACCATTCACCTCCCCTCCTGTGCGGTGTAATAGGCAGGTAACATTAGCGGGGAGGCACAGACGGAGAGAAAAGCAGCAGTGACACAAGGGAGGTTGGCCGAGTTCCAGCTGTGCTTTGATTACAGACGAGCATTTCCCTGAAAAGAAAGACCGCATGGCCCCGTTTGCCTCCCGGTGGAGGCTTGGCGCTCCTTGAGGCCCTCTGGGGAGCAGCCTTGGCACTGTTACCCTGAGAAAGATGCTCCTAATTGGTGCTGGTTGTGACTTCTATCATTTCCAGGCTCTTTGATGAGATGGCAGCGTGAGAGCGCATGTGAGTGTATGCTTACGCTCAGGAGGTTGTATGGTTGAGAGAAAGGAATTGAGCGTGAAACTGCACATACATGCGTACATGTCAAGGTTATTATGGTTAAGTTAGTATAAGAATAAAACAAGGCAGCAGTGAACATGTTCTCCCACTCAATGATGCAGCCCTCTTCACAGTCAACAATATAGTCTTTTTTTTTTTTTTTAGTTTGATCAACATCCGAGATTTAATTTCAAGAAACTCAAAATTCAAATTCATCTGTGTTGATTTTTATCATCAAAAAACTTACTTTTTCTATTCATTAGTCAAGTTTCCATCCAAATGTAGCATCAATTGCAGCTGAATTTCTAGAAAATCTGCAAAAGAAAATGCGAGTGAACGTGTGTTTCCGTCCCAGTGAATATTAGGAGTTGGTGCATTGACAGTTGGTGGCGCTAATTCTGCAGTCGGGTGACATTAAACCACGGCAGAAGAAGAAGACACAACGAGATTACATGATTAAAAGAGCTCCAGTCAAACCTCAAATGATTGGAAAACATGATGACAGTAAGACATTTCTGTTAGTTTCATGTGTTAATGTGAGGAAGGTTACAGCCTCGTCATCGCTCCACACAAGCTGTGTCTCAATTCAGTGGCTGCGTCCTTCGAAGGCTGCATTTGAAGGCCGAATGCGTCACAGCGGCGTGACAAGGCCGTCCCATTTCGAGTGCCGCTTCGTGACGCAAATAGGAAATCCTCCGTAGACCAGACCGTCTCATTTAACTACGCTCGGTTCGGCCTTTGCGAATTAAGACAGAGCTACAGATCTGATGTTTTCAGCTCTTCAGTGGACGTTTCAGTTCGTTTAAGTCACTCGCTTCATGTACGTCATCATTTATTCACTTCAAGTCTGTTTCCGTCGCACTTTTGTGATATTTCAGCTATTTTTCAAATTTCCAGCGTTTCCACTCTGATGCTCAAATTGAAAATGTGCATAGAAACAGAATGGAAACGCACACATTGTCTATCATCCGAGCTAGCTAGCTAGCTAGCTAGTAGCTAAAGTGGCTTGTTCACAGTTTGTGAATGCGTGAAGACATAACATCTCTGAAAATCAGTTTAAACCAACTTGCAATACAAATCTGTGTATTGCCTGTGAATATTGGTAAACAGGTTGAACAAAGAAACCAGCTTTAAAGTGCCCACCCCCCCCCTCTTGGACCTGTCGCTGCCATTTGAAAATGCTGACTGCGGAGGTGAGACGCATCTCTCTCCCAGGCTTTTTGTCAGATCCAATCAGAGGTGTCTGTGAAGCAACTATTCACGTGGACACAAAAAACCCATTTTCATTCACCGTGTTGACGATGTGGCCACTTTGACACCGTAACTGTGCAGATAAACTGGACGAAACAGTCGTTATTTAGAATGGAGCTTGAATTTTAATTAAAATCGAATCTAAAATGAAGAGTCTGTGTGTGTGTTTGCAGCTCCAGACGCAATCTGGTTGTCTCCTCCACTCGGTGTTTTATTGACCTTGTCAGAGGGATGCTGAGTGGACCGGTGATAGACAGCCAGTTGGCTCCTTCGGGTTCAGCTGACGCCTCATTTTTATCTGCTTGTCGTGCTTTTATGCTCAGCACATACTGTTTGTGTCCAGAGCTACTTTCATCCACCGCTGTCGCGGCGAGACCATCCAGTTTCTCCTGTGGCTTTAAGCTGTTTTTTAAAAAATGTTTTAATTTCTGTATTTTCAGTTTGACGAAGGGTAAAGCAATGTGTTGATCTTAAAGTTGTAATCCTTAAGATTTCAGTCCAGGTTGATTTTGTGACACCTGTAGTCAGTGGTGGAAAGTACTGTACTTTCCATTTTATGCTACTTTATACTTCTACTTCACAACATCTCGGAGAGAAATATTGTACTTTTCATTTCACTACGTTTATTTAAGAGCTGTAGTTACGTTTCAAATTAAGATTGTTACAAACAAATCATGTGATCAGTTTATAAAATATGATCCATATTTACAGATTAATTTTAAAACGGTATATGAATTAATTAAAATTAACTCCACCTTGACAAACAACAACATTAAAGTACTGCTTACACATTAATACGCGGACTGTAGCACCAACTGAGCAGCTACTTTGTCAGAAATGCAGAGGAACAACGGGTGTATCTGTTTACGATGTTTAAATCAAAAGAAGTCAGTTTTCCACACAACAGGATGTGTAAACACCAGATTTACTTCCACATATAAACATCAGTATTAAATGGTATAAAAACCAGCGTCTGACTTTACTGAATATCACAAAAGTGACAGTTTTCCTTCACTGCAGCTCTTCCTAGTGGAACATACTGTATATTTGTGTTTTGGTTTTATTGTTTTCACACGCTGTTCTTGAGTTTTGTGTACACATTTCCCCGTCACGCACAGTCACACTCGCGCTGTAGACAGGCGCTGTCTCCGAGGCAGCCACAGATGGACTTAGGATGCACAAGATGTGGCTAGCATCCTGTCTCATTCAACACTTTCTCATCCCTGTTAATGAGTGATGGTAGAATTCTGCTGCGCCATCAGGGCTGCAAAGTCTCTCCGGTCACTGGCAGATCTTGGCCGCCGAGGGTGGTGAGCGATGGAGGATACAGCAGACGAGTGTTGCTTGGCGTCTTTTGGTAGCAGAAGGAGGAAGGTGAGACAGATTTGCTGAGAATGGAAGCCAGCCGGCGCGACGGCGTAGAAACACTTGGGATCAGAATTAGACATTCATTAATGCAGGCGGATCATTAATCAGCTGCGGAGGATTGGCTCCACAAATAGCAATACTTTTCTCCTCTCAAATCCAATTTGAGTTGTTCGCACTTTAATATATTCGTTTAATTAATTGTCTTCATCTGCATGCCAGCATGCATTGCTCGAAAGGCAAGGAAACACTCTGGATAGGGATTATATCACATATTCACACCTACTGTGAGGGCGCTTTCATTTGACTCGCACGTCTTTGGGCGAGGAGAACATGCAGACTGCACACGGGAAGAGTCCAGGTTGTTGCTGTGAGGTGAAAGTGCTAATTGAGCGAATAATGTTAGAATAACGACTCCTTACAGCTAGGACTTCACTTCATGACCGCCCACCCAGAGCCTGGTTCTGGTTCTACTCTGCCTGTTAAAAGGGAGTTTTTCCTCGCCACTGTCTCCTAGTGCTGCTCATGCTGGGAACTGTTGGGTCTCTGTAAAAGAGGCGGTCTAGACCTGCTCTGTATGAAAAAGCGCTATATAAATAAAACTGAATTGAACTTCATGTTGCCGCCATTTTGGGCAGGAAGTTACTTCAGTGGACTTTTTGTAACATGCTAAATTTGCAAGACTCAATAACAACTTGTCCTCTTCAAAAACCTTTTAGTCATGCTAGCAGTGCGGCTCTAGGGATGCCAGTGTCTGTCGGTACACGCTGAAATATCCAAGCGACTATTAGATGGATTACCATGAAATTTGGTTCAGATGTTCATGTTCCCCTCAGGATGTAATAACTGCCATCATCAGGTCAAGATTGTGTCATAATTGTGTAAATGACTAAATACCTGCAAAACTAATGACATTCCCATCAGCCTCAGCTGTACTTTGTGTTTAGTGCTAATTAGCAAATGTATGTTGGCATGCTAAACTAAGCAGAACTAAGATGGTGAACATGGTAAATATTGCTTGCTAAACGGCCTCACCGTGCTGCTAGTTTGGCTGTAGATATCGACTCTTGTTGGGAAGATTGCTGAAAATAGTCACAGACGGAAACACTACCCACACCTTTTCTTGTCTTTTGTTCAGCCTCTGGTAGTGTTCTCTCTTTTTGTAATGGAGCCATGTGACCTTTAAAATAAAAATAATTTTCCCCTGAACACCAAGTGGCAACATGATTCAAAGGTTGTATAACAGTTTATTTGGCCTGGACACAAAGCCGCCTGATGATAACAGTTCATATATGTACATTCAATACAGTACACTGTTTACAGTGGGGGTCGTGTGGGAACGGGGGACATGGGTGGATGCGGGTCACATAGTGAACCTTGCTTTCCTTCCTGTTCCACAGAAACATCCGTCTCCAGACCAGCCCTCGGCCCCGGCCCGTCCCTCCACAACAATGAACTCCTCGCCCCATGTCTCCCGCGCCTCCATCGACATCCTCGAGGAACTCCAGCTGATTGCTGCACAGAACCTGGAAAAACTGGACATCAACAAATACTATGAGGTCGTCTGTGAACTGGGAAAGGGCACCTATGGGAAGGTGGACCTGGTCATTCACAAAATAAGAGGTAACTATTGTGCGTTGCGTAAGGAATTAATTAGAGTTTATGTCCTTCTTTTTATTAGATTCGGGGAAGTTTACAGTCGAACAACCACAGCAAAATTTGTTACCTGAGATAACATTTACATCGGTTAGTTCACATCCTCAAAACCTTTTCTATGATGATGTTAAAATTGAAAATTACTGTCAGAAAATACCGACAATAACCTCTGTCTCGCTTGTCCAAGTATGTAAGCTAGGCAGCCAAACAGGCTAATGTTGCGTTAGATCAGGCTAATATTTCGTTAAACATTTTTCCTCATAATACTCATAATATCGGGGCTAACTATCTTAATTTTCATCTCTTCATCAGCTGGTGAGGATGCTGACTTTTTTGCATGCGACCAAGGACCCATTGTTTCAAAAAAAAAAAAAAAAAAACCCAAAAATCACATGAAATATCAGGAAACAGTTCATGTTCACCAACCTGGCTGGTGTTTGATGATTTATTTTTCCAAAAGGCACTTAAGGTAAAAGGAAACCACACATTGATGAGTGCATCTTTCTGTGGACGGAGCAGGAGACAGTTTGCATTTCAAGTTTCAATTCATCACCTCTTGTGGGAGGAGGAGATTTCTCAGACTCGTCTCCAGAAATGTATTTGGCCAGAGGGAGTAAATCTGCAGGACTGCAGTTGGAGGAAATGGGATGTCGTTGCTCTTCTGTGGCTCTATTTTGTGATTCAGGGTGATGAGACGGGGTCATTTTACATAACAATAATGCAGCTTTTAAATGCTTCACTTTGGTATCACAGCATCGGCACAGAATCAGAAATAATGCTGCTTTCACGTTCCCCTCGCTCAGACAGGAACAGGTAAAGCACTCGTGTTTACTTTTGAAACTAGGCCACATTTTTGCAGCATTTTAGCACAAATCTGGATTCAGACTGCCTGAATTTACTACTTAACTATTAGAATCTGTTCTCTATCTGTTCAACCTTTGTTACATTAAAAGGCCAAATGTTGACCGTCTGCTGTGAGCTTCTTAATGGTCTCTTTTATGGAGGACAAAGCTGCAGTTACGCTGCCCGTTCAGAGCGGCTGCAGTCTGTCACTGAGATGAATTCTGACCTTTTCCAGCCTCTAAAGTGCGCAATTAGAGGATGTATGAAAAACCACGTGTACCTTGTTTCATTATCTGCTATTTTATCACCGACATCTTCTCAGAACCATCAGGGGACCAGTGTAGCTTTAATCCATGCCCTCTGATGTTTCTCAGTATAAATGTCACGTTAACTGTGGAAATAAATGGGCTGAAAGTGACGTAATTTTAATTTTTGTGACGACAAAAGTACTGTAACTGTAAAAATGTACTTTAAAGTAAAAGTACTCGATGCAGAAAATCTAAAAATAAAGGAAACCCTCAAAATTATTAAAAGTAGATTTAAAATAATTAAAAGGGAAAAGCAGCCGTCGAATGCTGGAACCATGAAATGTTTGTCATTTCACTGTAAACTCAATATCTTAAGGCATCTTGGACTCTGGGAATAAAATAATAATCAGCAGATTAATCAATAATGAAAATCCATGCAAATAGGGAGGGTTTTTTTATTGCTATGATCAATAGAGGTTTATTCAGTTCATATTAATATTACAATTTTAAGTGAAGTACAAACCATCTTTTTGCCCTTTTAGTTTTCCAAAATTTGTTGTTAAATTATGGATTTTTTTCCATCTAAATACACTATATAAATAAGCCAGTTTAATTCAGTAACATTGTTAAATATGAAAGCTAAAAAATCTTGTTGAAACGGTAACATTATGGGTCAGTAGGTCAATAGTCATCTTTAGTTTCTGCCCTAAAATACTCCGTCGTAGCGTTACAAGCCTCAGCTGAGTTCCCCTGAACAGATGGTGTTTATCTTTACATATTAGGCTGCAGGCTCATTTAACTCATTTTCCATGTAAACATTAAAACTACTGCAGCACAAGTAACACAAGCAGCTACTGTGCAAATCAGATGGTGCTGCGTGGCCAGGAAAGTAGTATTTACTCCGTTTATTTAGAGACGATAATAATTTTGTTTGGTTTTACTACACCAACCCAACGTTTGCAGTGTAAAAATACTCCTGCATAGTCCTGCATTCAATCTCTTGAGTAAAAGTACAAAACTATTAGCATCAAAATATACTAACTCATTATGCAGAACGGCCCAATTCAGAATAATATATAAATTTAAGTACTTTATATGCTGCTGGGTGGCTTCACCTATAATAACACACCGTAATTAAGTAGTTGACTTATATTTTGTATTTATCTAAATTTGCAAAGTAACTAAAGCTTTAAAATAAAAGTAGAATATTTCCCTCTGAATTAAAGTGGAGTAGAAGTATAAAGTAGCATAAAATTGATGAAGTAAATACCTCAAAATTGTACTTGAGTAAATGTAACTTACTTTCCACCACAGATTATAACATTATACATCCCCCAAAGCATCATAGGAACTGTAGCAAAACGTATTTACTGTATGTAATAATTTATTTATAAAATGTCCCGTCAACATGAGATAAACTCTTGTATCACGGCATTAAGAGCAAACAGAGACGTCCCATCTTGACCTTTTCTAAAGTGGCTGCACGCTGTAAAACGCACAGAGCACTTTGCAGAGCTGATGCAGTGCTATCGGAGAAGTGTCCCCTCTCATCTTCGCTGACACATTGGAGCAGGGAGAGGCAGCTCTCCAGGTTATTGTCTGGCGGTATTTCAGATTAGCCCTGGTAATTTCCCGCCCCTTGCGTTGCAGTAAGTAGCTGCCTCTGAACCATGTCCTCATAAATTGCCTGCCTGTGTTCCCCCCAGACGGCTAAATGTGTTTGTGCGTCCTTTACATTACTATATCAAGTGAAGTGATTTACTACAGGCTGAATGACCCTCTGTTCCTCGTCTTTTGGCTTTCTAATCTTCTTTCCAGCTGTCTGTGAGGACATGTTTGCAGCTGTAAGCATCACTTTACTGCAGAAATCCCTGACATGAAAGCAGATCAGCCCCATTTTGAAGCGGAGGCAACATCCTGGTCACTCTGCGGGAACATTAACTAGTCCGGCAGAGAATTTGAAATAGTATAAATCTCCTGGGGGGGGGGGACCCCCCACCAGGATTATTCATTTAATTATTAATCAAATTTTGAAATGATTTTAATGCATGTTTCATGCACACAATTTAGGCTGCTGTGAAATAAATCCCCAAACACTTTAAACATGGTGGAAACGAACAAGAAGCGGACGGATGAGATTGGAGTAACCATTTTATGTCCTTTTTTGGGGGTTTTTTTCCCTTCAGGCACAAAAATGGCCCTGAAGTTTCTGAGGAAGAAGACCACCAAGCTGAAGAGCTTCCTGAGAGAGTACAGCATCTCCCTCTACCTGTCGCCCTGCCCGCTCATCATCAACATGTATGGCATCGCCTTCGAAACTGATGAGTACTACATCTTCGCTCAGGAGTACGCTCTGGCAGGAGATCTGTTTGACATCATCCCTCCACAGGTGAGATACAGACACACACACAAAAATAAGCTACTTTTTAGTCCAAATGATTATCTCTTAATCCCCCAAATATTACTATTTTTATTTCCACACGAGCTACCGATGCATACATGCGGCGTTCCTTTTGGATTACAGGTTGGCATCCAGCTCTGTGGAGAGAGTCGTCTCTAGCCAAAACACAAAAACCCACTGGTCTTTTATTGTGAAGTGTTATCAAAATAAAAGCCCAGACAAGTTTCACCTGGGCTCTTGGACCTGATCAGGTGTTTTTGGGGGATGGGGGAAGCCTGAATTCAGGTCATTTGAATAATTTCTCTTAGTCACAGACAAAGTTACATATCAAATTGTCAGTGTTGACTGAGGGGGAGAACACAGTGTAAGTGGAGGATGCTGTAATTGTGCATAAAGCCATTTCATGCACTAATTCTTAAACATTGCAGTACAAAAGCACTGTTGTGATAGACACTGTTACATTAGAGATGACGTATTTTTGTAGGCCAGCCCAAAAGTTAGCATCGCCCTTGTTCCCTCTACACAAGCCGATGGGATTTTTCCACTGGATTCTGGATTTATTGCAGAAAATAATCTCTGTGGCAAACAAAAGTTTATGATACACGTATTGTTCAGCAAGATAATCTTCACAAATGAACACCACTTTTTGAAGCATAAATGCTATCGCCAGAAGTAAAAAGCTAACGTTAGGCTATAATTAAACTACACCACGGTCACATGACTTCCACCTCCAACTTGTGATTTGATTTTGTGCGTTTACCTCTTCTACAAAAGCCTTTGGGAAAGTTTGAGTTAGAATAGTTTGCAAGAGCGTGAGTATAAATGAGTCTGAGTATGAGTTTCCTTGTTCGACGTGACAACGTTTAATGTCCCCGACAACCTCTGCAGTCTCTTTTAGCCACTTGTTAGCAACCGCCTTTTTAAAGACACGTAAAATCTTCAAAACTCACGAGTGGGACTGACGTATTTTATGTCGCAGAACAAAACGTGAAAATCTCTTCAGCTTTTGTTAACCACAGACCTTATTTCAGGGATCGAACCTAAAACCCGTTCAAGCAACCCACTGACTTCCAGACGAGGGAACAGGAAGAGCTAACACCTTTACTCATTTCCAGGTTTTAGGACTCGTTCCTGCAGCACTCTTTGGCAGGTAGCCAGCTAGCTACTGTAACAACTTAGCTAATCTTGTTAGCCAGATTCACGTACAATAATCGCAATGACCTACAAAGAAATTTCCCTCTGCCACTTCCTAGTGCGACCAGTGCTTTTCACTAAAACGCGTTGCTTGTATCCTTATTAGCCGTCTTCTTCTTCACTGCCTTTTGCTTGTAGTGTAGCACACTTCATCACAGCTGGGTGTGGTCAAACAGACTAAAACAATTTGAAGGGTGGAGTTCTTATTTAACTGATGCTGTGTGGAAGTGACCTCATTGTTGTCTCTGTTCAGGTGGGACTCCCTGAGACGGTGGCAAAGCGCTGTGTCCACCAGGTGGCCATCGCCCTGGACTACCTGCACTGCAAGAAGCTGGTCCACAGAGACATCAAACCCGAGAACATCCTTATTTTTGACAAAGAGTGCCGGAAAGTCAAGCTGTCCGACTTTGGCATGACGCGGCGCGCCGGCTCTCCGGTGAAGCGCGTGAGTGGCACGATCCCGTACACGGCGCCCGAGCTGTGCGACACCTCGCGGCACGAGGGCTTCTGCGTGGACTACAGCACGGACGTGTGGGCGTTTGGCGTGCTTCTCTTCTGCATGCTGACAGGGAACTTCCCCTGGGAGAAGGCCATGCCTAATGATGCCTTCTATGAGGAGTTTGTGCGCTGGCAGCGCCGCCGGACGGGCACGGTGCCATCACAGTGGCGCCGCTTCACTGATGAAGCTCTACGAATGTTTCGTAGGCTCCTCTCCATCGAGCAGGAGCGCCGCTGTTCCGTCAAAGAGGTCTTCAGCTACTTCAGCCAATGCTGGATGTTGGACACGGAGAACGGGAACAGCAGCGGGGGCTTGGCGAGCAGTGCACCTCCTCTGGACATCAGCTCGTCTTCGTCTGAAGAGGACGTTTTAGTGGACAGACTGAAGCAGCAGAGCCTGTCGCCTGCTTGTGTGGTGGCGAAGGGGAGCATGATGATGGACACCCACTACTCCTCCATGTCCACGAACAGCTCGCCGTCCTCCACCGGCAGCTACGAGCGGGTCAACAGAGAAAACAACGAAAGAGGACGCATCCTGGTGGCCACGCCCATCGAGATCTGCGTGTAGAGGCGGCTGACGCTGCGTTACCGGCTGCCTGCTCGCACACGAGAGGCTGGTGTGAGCTGAAGAGGAAGATTTCTCCGAGTATGAGAAAGAGGAGGGAAGTGAGGGAGGAAGGAGGAAAGTGTGGCGACTGGTGTTTGAAACTATCAACAGTCTGACATACGTTGTAGCTTCACTACGGATTTACTCATTTCTGATGAAGACGAACTCTGAGGAAATGAGCAGTGAGACAATCACGAGCCGCAGCCTCCTGGATGTGGTTTTTACTTCAGTCACTGGAAAAGTACACAAACTCACGGGACGACCTGTACAGGAAGAAAAAACAAACAAAAACATTCATAATCCACAAGCAATATGTTCAAATGTTTCACTGCGTAAATAATCTGTGAAGAAAAAGATGTGATCGACTTTCAGTAAGATGATTTGTGACTGATGGTATTGTTTGTTTATTGTTGTGTGCCATTTTCATGTTTCGTATAAATGTTTCCGTGAAGTGTTTGTTCCTTAGTTTTTTTAAATTTGGAATTAAATTATTTATTTATGTCAGATGCATATATTTGTTTTTATCAAGTGGCACCTGAGATCGGAAGCCTGTTTCTTTTCTTTTCTCTCTGAGAAATAATAGAAATTTAAATGACTGTAGAAGCAGGTGGTTTTGGCTTCACAGACCTTCACTTTTCTTTAAATATTTGTTGTCGTGATCTGCCATGAAAGTAGACGTACCTAGACTGTTTTTCTCACCCAAAAATGTCCTTTTCATGTTTACCTGTGATGCCTAAACCCACTTGTACAGTAGCAATGAACAATATGAGCGGCTGAAAACGCACCTCGTGGTAAGAAGAAAGTGTTAATTGGGTTCTTACTCTTCTAGCCGGTCCTCCCATTAAACTGCAGTATACTGGGACCATAACAGAATTTCCTTTTTAAAAAGGTAAATAATTCAAACAATAAATAGGAGAAAAGCATACAAAAGTATCATGAATAATTCTCATTTTTCTACTTGCACGGTTAGAAAAGAAAATGGAAATTGTACCTTTCATTTAGCAGTTAACATAATTAACTATATATATATATAGACTTTTTTCAAAAGAAAAATAGGCAAGATCCAGGAAATATAACATTAAATATGCAGAATCAATTATCTTATTATCTAACATGAAAATAAGAAAATTCAGTATTTGGACTTTTCAACTTTCTATTCCAGTTTTTTTGCTGTATTCTTCATTAGAAATGTAAACCCTGAAAATGTGAGACCGGATGGACGAATGTAGAAAAGTCTTTTTTTGAGGATTAAAATGTTTCAGAAATCGCTCTCGTGTTTTTCAGAAGTATTGCATGCAAGTGATGTTACTGTGGTGAATATTTGTTGAAATAAACACCCCAAGAATTAAAGTGGCCCGTTATTTATTTTTATTATTATTAAAAGGAATAGTTTAACATTTTGGGAAATGGTTCTTAGAGTTGGGAGACTCTCACGTCTGGATGGTAAACATGAAGCTACAGACAAAGAACTTTCTTAAAACTATTGTTTTTGGTTTCAATAAAGTGTTTTTCTTTTTGCATTTACTGCAAACAAGGTGAAAAAATACAATTTAATAAGAAATTTCATGTATCTTTTATTTGGAAAAAAAAACACAATTGGACAATTGCGTAAACAATTTAATTTGAACGGATTAATGAACTATTAGATTATTAAACTGATTCAAGTGATTGGTTTCAATAAAGTTTTATTTGCATTAACTGCAAAACAAGGTGTGAAAAAAAAATACATACTCTTAATCTAAGACAATTTTATCCTATTTATTTGAAAAAACAAAATACAATTAGACAATTATGTAAACAAATAATGTAATTTGAACTGATTATTAAACATATTAAATATTCCTATTTATTAAAGTGATTAAATAGGAACAGATTCACAAATTAAACTAACTGTGTGTGTGGGGGGGGTTTTCTTCGGTCTTTAACACTTCCCTCCTCATAACGCAGGATTATTTTAGCCGGGACTGTTGAGAGAGGTTCAGGATTATTCCAGGCGCCGGCAGGGACGACACGTGGTGTGTCTTTGCTGTCAAGTACTTCAGTGCCTCCACGAGGCAGCTCTCTTAATCCCTTCACCTCTGTTTAACTACAACAACCTATAAAAAAAAAATATATATTAATTGCTGCCTGAACCAATCCTATGTGGAGCATTAAAACAATACAAAGTCATTTACTCATGTGAACCTCAGCGGCGGTCAAACCAACTGTCAACAAGAACAGGTTGCATGTATATCATTTGAGTATGTATACCAGCCACTCAATAATAAATCATTATTTTCTGTTTGAAATATACCAGCCACTTACATATTTTACCACACATCATTTATATAATTCCCTTCCTCTCTGATGTGGACAGACCTCATTGGTATGAAGGAGCTTCTCTTGATGTCTCTGGACTGCCTCCAACTAAATGTGGCAGGGAAATCTATCTATACACATACACACACACACACACACACACACACACACACACACACACACACATAAAGCTGCCTTGCCTAGGCAAGGCAAGGCAGCTTTATTTATGAAGCACATTTCAAACACAGAGGCAATTCAAAGTGCTTTACATGGGCAAAGAAAAACATTAGGACATTCAAAACAATAAGAATAAAATCAATTAAGAAAAAAATAAAATGAAATTTTAAAATGAAATAAAATACATAAAATCAAATAAAAATCAGTTACAGTACAGTAAAAAGATGTAAGTGGCCAATGCAAGAAAGGAAATAAAAGTGTATTAGAGAAGTCAGTCATGCAAATGCACAAGAGAACAGCAGAGTTTTTAATTTAGTTTTGAAAGTGGCTAAAGTTGGGGCACATTTGAGATCTTCAGGAAGTTGGCTCCATCTGTGAGCAGCATAGTAGCTAAAAGCAGCTTCACCCTGTTTGGGTCTGACTCGAGGAACAACCAGCTGACTGCTTCCTAAAGATCCAAGTGCCCTACTGGGTTTATATTCTTCAAGGAGATCAGAGATGTATTTTGGCCCAAGATTACTGAGCGATTTATAAACGTATACACATACACACATAAACAGTGCATCCGGAAAGTATTCACAGCGCTTCACCTTTTCCACATTCTGTCATGTTACAGCCTTATTCCAAAATGGAATAAATTCATTTCTGTCCTCAAAATTCTACACACAATACCCCATAATGACAAAGTGGAAAAAGTTTCTTAGAGAGTTTTGCAAATTTATTAAAAATAAAAAACTAAGAAATCACATGTACATAAGTATTCACAGCCTTTGCTCAATACTTTGTTGATGCACCTTTGGCAGCAATTACAGCCTCAAGTCTTTTTGAATATGATGCCACAAGCTTGGCACACCTATCTTTGGGCAGTTTCGCCCATTCCTCTTTGCAGCACCTCTCAAGCTCCATCAGGTTGGATGGGAAGCGTCGGTGCACAGCCATTTTCAGATCTCTCCAGAGATGTTCAATCGGATTCAAGTCTGGGCTCTGGCTGGGCCACTCAAGGACATTCACAGAGTTGTCCTGAAGCCACTCCTTTGATATCTTGGCTGTGTGCTTAGGGTCGTTGTCCTGCTGAAACATGAACCGTCGCCCCAGTCTGAGGTCAAGAGCGCTCTGGAGCAGGTTTTCATCCAGGATGTCTCTGTACTTAGCTGCATTCATCTTTCCCTCCATCCTGACTAGTCTCCCAGTTCCTGCCACTGAAAAACATCCCCACAGCATGATGCCGCCACCACCATGCTTCAGTGTAGGGATGGTATTGGCCTGATAATGAGCGGTGCCTGGTTTCCTCCAAACATGATGCCTGGCATTCACGCCAAAGAGTTCAATCTTTGTCTCATCAGACCAGAGAATTTTGTTTCTCATGGTCTGAGAGTCCTTTAGGTGCATTTTGGCAAACTCCAGGCGGGCTGCAATGTGCTTTTTACTAAGGAGTGGCTTCCGTCTGGCCACTCTACCATACAGGCCTGATTGGTGGATTGCTGCAGAGATGGTTGTCCTTCTGGAAGGTTCTCCTCTCTCCACAGAGGAATGCTGTAGCTCTGACAGAGTGACCATCGGGTTCTTGGTCACCTCCCTGACTAGGGCCCTTCTCCCCCGATCGCTCAGTTTAGACGGCCGGCCAGCTCTAGGAAGAGTCCTGGTGGTTCCGAACTTCTTCCATTTACGGATGATGGAGGCCACTGTGCTCATTGGGACCTTCAAGGCAGCAGATATTTTTCTGTACCCATCCCCAGATTTGTGCCTTGACACAATCCTGTCTCGGAGGTCTACAGACAATTCCTTTGACTTCATGCTTGGTTTGTGCTCTGACATGCACTGTCAAGTGTGGGACCTTATATAGACAGGTGTGTGCCTTTCCAAATCATGTCCGATCAACTGAATTTACCACAGGTGGACTCCAATTAAGCTGTAGGAACATCTCAAGGATGATCAGTGGAAACAGGATGGACCTGAGCTCAATTTTGAGCTTCATGGCAAAGGCTGTGAATACTTATGTACATGTGATTTCTTAGTTTTTTATTTTTAATAAATTTGCAAAACTCTCTAA
>LKNJ01002524.1:0-13857 GCA_002120245.1 Maccullochella peelii
CAGCACTGCTTTCCAACCACTGATCAGAGTAAACCAAATTATTAAGTTAACAAAAGATGCCCTAAACCGTGAATACAGACTAGCAGAGTATCTCTTTATTGTCAGAGATCCAAAGCAGAGACAGATCCTGACCAGATCCAGACTCAGTGACCACAGTCCAGCCACAGAGAGAGGATGACACAAGAAGTCCTGGCTACCAACAGAGGAAAGAGTCTGTGGTCACTGCACGACAGCTGAGTTAGAGACAGAGATGCACTTCCTCTTAAAGTGTGACAGATACAATCATATCAGAGTAGAATACTTTAAGAAATTTAATTTATTAATCCCAAACTTCATAGATCTCAATGACAGTAAAAAGCAACATATTGTATTAGGAGAAGGACCTGCAGCAGACCGAGCTGCACAATATGTGACTGCATGTCACAACCTGAGGGACACATAATAAAACATCACTGAATATGACAAATAAATATCTTGACGTATTTATTATATCTTGACACACACACACACACACACAGAGTATAAACCACAGGTTGGAAGACATGTCTTTGGTATTAAAGTTTAGCTGAGTCAGTGTAATAGACTGGCAGTTCAAGAGGAGCCCTGTCGTTTACACCTGTAAAAAAACAAAAAAAACAAACGTGTCCTACAGTGACACATCTCAAGGTGTGGGTGTTGTGTTTGTTTGTTCGCAGCAGAGTGATGGCCACTATCTGTACTTTTCATCAGAAGTCAGTCGAGTGTGTTGAGCCATCTCTCTCTCTCTGGAGGACAGATCCATATCAAATCAAAATAGATGGCGATGCTATTTGAACAATGAATCAAAGCTGAAGCAGGTCTCACAGTGGAGCAGAGACATATCACATTTGACAGGGGCCGCTTTGGATGACAGCAGGTCACCTGCGCGCGCACACAAATAAACAAGCACATACACACATGGGCAGGTTACTGCATTTCTGTTCAGTGTTATGGCTGCTCTAAGTGATCACATCACCGTTCATAACGGCGTCATGTTACAGCCCTCCTAACTATCTTCAATTTCGGATTCTAAGTAAATTCACACTGTTGCTGGTTCAAACTGTTCACTGTTCACTCGGCACAATATTGGGCCTATACAGTATTGGAGAGAAAGAGGAAGAATCTTTGTACACAGCATGGTAGGTGCTGGCAACCACAAGTTGAACGTGCAGTCATGTTTATCTCATGAGTGGAATGCAATTCTCAAGTCGATGTTGATAAAAGATCCTTGATCATATACTTTTATGGGTAGAGTGTGTGGCCACTACCACGTTTATTTTTTCTGCCTATATAAGCAGTGCTTAAAGTTTAATAGCTCAATAGCTACCAATTTACAACGTGATCGTTTCAGTTGCTTTCGCTGTCTTTTTTTGCATTTATTTACAAGTGGACAGAAGAGAGGTTACAGGCAATGAAGGAAGAGAGACAAGAGATGGTATGAACCACTTGAACCACCACAATGCTCGCTTTCTGTGTCTTTTAGTAAGCTTTTAAACAGGACGTAACGTAGAGCTGACTCACCAGTGAGGGAAGTTCCAATGCATAAGGCTACTGATTTGATCAGTGACATTGATAATTCAGTAAACTCAGCTTAAGGATTGTTGCTGTGTTGGACAGTCCTACTCTCCCGCTTCCCTTCTCTTTCCTAGAATATGTGTTTTTGTGTCTGTGTTTGTCTGAGCGCATCTCTGCTTGTCTTGACCTTGACTCAAATCCATGTCGTGATGAGCTGTCACAGTATTTGAAGAGCTCGTACAATAGTTGCTTTTTGTTGTCTGAATTTGACTGAATTATTCAAGGCTTCCACTTTGACAGAGAGGAGGTATTTATAGCCATTGGTCTCTGCCTCCGACACTTACACTGTAACAACAAGCTCTAAGAAGGCTCTTCAACAAACCAACCAATTCTGAGGGAGTGGAGGAGGAGAAAGAAAGACAGCAGAGAAGTAGAGATGTGAAATATATGCCATAGTTTGTTGTTTGCTGGAGGCTGAAGCAGAATGGGACATTAAGGCCAGAGACACTGACTCACATTTTTCAATGCTACTCGTCCAGGAAGTCTTATTTCACTCTCAAAAGGAAGAAAACTGGGAGTCCTTTTACAGGAAAATGGTGCTGAGGAATTTTGAATTGCCGTCTGCACAAAATGGAAGTTTCGGGAGTGCTTTTAAGCGTCTCTAGGCGAGGATTAGGGGGAGGCCAGGCCTGGCACTTCTCGGTGATTCAAGCTCAGAGACGGACCAGTGGCAGGGTGGAGGAATGACCTCTTTGTCAAAGTCTGTGGAAGGTGGACGTTGAAAAGATAGAGTTGAAAAAATGGACTGTTGCCCAGTCATGGTGTCAGATCTGCCTGTGCTGTGTAGTAGGATAGACGGGGTGGTAACGGTCGTGAAAGCAGAACAACCAAACTCGGCATGTCATGACCTGTACTGGGGTAAGTCACTCCCTGTCCACAACTCTCTGCACACCGACTACTATAGAGGGGAAACAGATGGCTCACTTGTAGTCATACTGCATGTAATGTTAAAATGGTATACCTAAAAAGAACCCCCTTTTGTAAATGTGTGAAACCTGCAATATAACTCAGCATAAGGGGGAATGTAACAGAGACAGAAGAATAGTGTCTGACTGCAAGCATACAAATGTTTCCATTTTTAGAAGAGAGGAGTGTGAACTACTACAAATTTAAGTGACTATGGCTGACCGCTTTATTCAGTGCCAAAAAAACCCACATTTGACTACTTGTCAAATAAATATTTTACAATAAAGAACTCATTAAAGGTCTTCTCAATGTCCACGTAGATGACAATCAAAGGTCTTATCATTTGTCTACTTTTTTCTTTGTTCTCCTTTGCACCCTCTTCATCTCAGCCCCTGCTCCACAAATCAAAGCTTTTTTTAATTACAAACATTTTTATGTTTTTATGTTTTTTATGTTTGTAATTGAAGGTTCTTACTAGTGTGTCCCTTTTTAATATAGATATGTCATGATTATCAAATAAATTCCATTACTATTGGTCTTAATGGAATAAGAGAGGGCAGATCTGACATTTTAACTTACACAGGCAAAATGCTGTCCAGCTCTCACACTTGATAGCTTTGTTGAACTCTTTTCTTTTAGTGCTGGCATTATTAGATCTCATCTCCTATTCTTTTTTTATTAAAAGCCTGCCTTACAATTTTATTGGCTTAGTCTGTACTTTGATCAAAGCGCCTTGTTGAATTTTTATCCAGAAACAATCTCTGCCCTCCCTCTCTTTTTCTCGGACCTTCTTGGCTTCTACGGTGTTATACAGTAAGTGAAACTGCACTCCTTACCAGAAAAATGACAGCATTATTCGTTTGTTCAAACACATGAAACAGCATGTGACTTCTTGGGATTGTGTGAATAATTGCTCTCCTCCTTCAGTAGCAAAGGTGGAAGTAGTGTGATGTTGCCACTACAAAACTCTTCAGGACGAGGTCAAGGCTGATGTTTGGGCGTACAATTTGTGTAACTTTGACACCAGAAACTGCAGTTTGCATCATTGTCTTGGTTTTAACGGTGACAGTGATCTTTCCCTGTCGTTAGCCATGATTTTTTTCCTTAAAGTTGTAATCCTTAAGATTTTAGTCATGGTTGATTTGCTTACACCCGTGGTTACCGTGGTAATTCTGAGGGCAGCAGACACTCCTTGAACAGCTACTTTGTCAGGAATACAACAGAAGGGAAACTGGTGTATCTGTTTACAGCACAGCCAAACAAACTCATATCGGAGAGTTCAAACCCTGGCTCCTTTCTCACCCCCACACTGCTGGCCAATCACGGCTTGAAGTGGGTGTGAATGGCGGATCGTTGGTTTTGGAAAGTTACAGAAATCTCCCCAATTCCAACATCGAAAAGGTGTGTGTGTGGGAGGGAGTTTTCGAAGCTGTTCGACTAAACGATAGGGAGTTCTGATGGAGTACTATATACTGGTACCATTAGCAGTAACTTAGTACAGCTTTGACAAGGTGTAAAGAGAGCGAACAGTAAACAGTGAGGCTGTTATCATGAGATAAAAATATGCTGGATTACATGCATGCATCGTTTTCTGTGAATTCCTCATGTGTGACGTCACTAACAATGAAAAGTACTAGAGAGGTAATTACTGAATGTAAATACATTAAATAGTTATTGCTGAAAAAAATGTATAGTATCAAAAATGGAGTTTCATGTAAAATCTTCAGGATTATAATTTTAACCAAACCTGAACCCTAGAGATGGCAGATCAGAGAATGATCAATGTGAATGAATCGTTTCTTTAACTGTCATATGGGTTGTTTTGCAATACACTAATGAGGGCTACTTGGTCTGTTGTCGTCTACTGCCCTCCCTCCCTCTGGTTTACTCCATTTCAGTCTTCTAGTTAATCTGTCCTCCCTGTCTTTCCTCTCTAACATACTTTATTTGTTTTTTCCTCCTTATCTTTCTCTTTGTGTTCTGACACCCTCCATTTCAAAGTTAATTAAGCTACCCTACATTCTCCTTATCACATATGTCCATGTATGCAGACAAGTGGCTTGGTGAAAATATATAGTGCGTCATACCCATATCAAAAGTATGTGCTCATACAGTTTAAGTTTTGTCACCTTTTGATGTTGAATATTATCCTGCAGCTCCAAACCATGTGCATGGTTTATTTGAATTCCCTACATGTACAGAACAGATGAAGATTAAATTGATACAGAGCCTGCTTTAAGTCTTTCTTTTGTGCTGACTTTTGGTTTCCTTCAGTGTCCTCTCTATCACACTGTCCTATTGTGAGCATGACTAATTTTATCCAGGGATGAAAAAATAATTCACCTTTCTTTTTATTCAAGTCTTATTCAAGAGTCGTTTGGTAGAGGAATAGAAAATCAGGAATAGACGCAGGAAGATGAAGAGGAAAAAGAAAATGAAGACACTGCTCTGTCTGTGCTGTGTGAAAGTGGGTTAGCCTTGTATCCACCTGCATGGTCCAGCAACTCCCTGTTGGATCTGTGGAACGACAGGCACATTGTGTGACAGCACAAAAGAGAAAGAAAGAAAGGATGATTCTGTCTTTATTTTTCTTTTGCCACAAGCATCTCCTCACAGGCTGTGTGGCTCTTGGGAAGTAGTTACATTGGAGAGTCCAGCATTGTTCTGATTAATTTAAACAGTGTTTTAGTATTCAAGGTGTAGTGGGCTCTCTGAGTTTATTACACCCCCTGCTTAGTCTTCTATCCACCTGGTTTGGGAGGTTAACATGCACAACATGAATGAGGAGGCAGAGAGAGAGAAGGAGAAAGGGAAAGGAGGGATGAGTGGGGGTGTGCAGGGAAAGAATGAAAAAGTCAATGAGGCTCACTTGATAAGTGTGTGTGTTTGTCTGCAGCTCTTATCAGTGGTAAAACAGCATAGGTTAATTCTCATTCAGCAGGGTTCAGAGACGGTGTGTGTGCCTGTGTCGGCTTGTGTTTCAGTGCAGCTGTGTGTATGTGATGTAGTTCTTGCATCCTTCAGACAAGGACAGTGAAGGTGTTACAATCGGTCCACAGTGGAGAAGCGCGCACACACACACACACACACACACACACAGAGAGAGAGGCAGAGATCGAGAGACACGACAAAGGGCGTCCACTGTAAGTAAAGACTGTTGTTTAAGTTAATGTATATTAGGAGGGTTTATTATTCTGTTTTTTTAATTTTGCTTTCTAGTACAGGAGGCCATATAGTTTAGCACCAGATGGGAATAAAACAAAGATCAAATCTGCACTGGAGCTGTCATCTGGGCTGTCAGAGGGGCAGATAAGCGTACTAAGATCCCAGAGAACAAAGACAATCATGAACTGGGTGTTACTCAGTAAACTATTTATATACAGTCGTGTTAAAATAAAGCATATTAAAGGATTACCATCTACTTCGAGTACCATGTCAAAAGTGGCAGTTGGTTGGCTTTAGACATACTGTCGCTTTTTGGAGAGATTAATGACGTCCAGATGAAACATTCAGTTCCTGTTGTCCTTCAAACCACTCACACTATATATATATATATTATATAAAGAAAGAAATAGCAAAGTATAAAGACATTCTATGTAGTAAACACACAGTGGGAGGAAGCAAAAGAGAGAGAACAATATGAGGGACGATTGTGAGTGCACATTAGGAGATGGCCTCCAAATGTGGTTTAATAAGAGAGATCTGGAGAGAATGACATTTTCATTAGATTGTAGATGCTGCAAGTGGTGAGAGAAACACACATGGCGGTAATGGCGTCCTTAGAAAAACAATGTGTAGCATGTGCAATGTAAAATGGAAAGATTTGGTCTAACTAAAAGTGTTATTTTGAGCTGTTTGCTGGACAGACATAGATTTCTTGAGTCGCCCCTGTCTCTATCACAGACCGATATGACACAGCAACACTTATACACACAAGCTCATTAAGGCTTTTACATTTTATGTTCAAAACACCTGGCGCTCAGTTGGTCTTTTCTGGGAGGAATTCTCTGTTGCAAACGAAGTAATGAATTTCACATTTTAATGACAGCAAAAGCAGTTTATATGAAGAAAAAAAAAACACAACCAAAAAAACATAAGCAAATGGGTTGTTAGCATGCGCAGTAGTAGCCACAATGGCTAAAGAGGCAAAGAAACAACTCCCTACAGAAAGTTGGAGTAAAGAGGGGAAAGGGCGCTTTACTGAAGCATGTGTTGAGCATTCAAGGGTTCAGGAACGCACTAGGGGCACCTGCTGGACAAAAGACTTTACAGCAGGCAAGAACACGGCACGATAAGGCTGTGTTCACACCTGCAGTCTGGTTTACACTTACTTACGACAAACAAGAGTTACAAACATAAGGTCATAGGGTCTGAGAGGTAACTCATGCATTGGACAGAACTTTCATTACAGTTACTATATATGGACTTGCAGGAAAAATCGACCAAATTCTTGTGACTGACAGCAAGCGATGCTACGTTTCACTCCTCATGAAAGCTTTACTTACAGTATCTTTTCTGGTGGTCATGAAGAGCTCATGAGGCTCATAAAGAAATATCTGGATGTGAGAGTTACACACAGATGGAATCAGAGGAAGCACACAACATGTTCTGTGGAGCAATGTGCTTTTAAAAACCCTGCTATAAACATGTGACTTATCTGCTTTGTGTTGGCACCATAAACAAACGGCACCAAACAGCCTGGAAGCAGACCGAGACCCAACTTTTCAGGCCGTCTCGGTACAGTTATTTGATCTAAACCACAGTTTAGCTGGCAGCGTTGTACCATCTACACAAACCAGACTTCAAGTTCCTTTTAATAGAATTAAATTAGGTATGAACACAAAGACTTTGATGGGATGTGTTCAATAGCTGGTACGGGTCACTGAATTAAACTGCTTATGTCACAAATGACTACAAATAAATGAATACTTATCCTTCAGTGTTGGTAGCCTAATATAACAAAAGACTAAGTCGTGACTCAGGTCAGCTTCTTTGTGATGACATGGTTAACACTGTTGCGCTGTTAAAAATAAAAGTGCAGAAGGGTTCTGCTGCCTCATATTTTTGATGATTACCTACCAGAACTCCACCAATCATGCTGTATAAAACTAGGCTTTGAATGCAATATCTTAAAACAATGCAAGCATCAATAAAGAGCTAAAGCCAAAACTGCCATATACTGTATGTCTTAATGCGTTCCTTACAGCTACAGCACAAATTTAAACCTCATAACTTCCAGGGTAAATAACATCACTATCTTAGCCACTGAGTCTGATTGACAAGTGATTTATTTATTAAGTAGTTCATTTTAGTATTTATTAAAGCATTTTCCATAGTGAATATAAAGGCCTGGGTCATTTTTAATTTTGCTAACCATGCTAACAGTTGGTTACAGTACCACCAAAAAGCACTTTCTACCCCCAACTCACTGTCATATTTTTCTTCTCAGCACCACATGACTAGAAATATGGCCTTTTGTTTTCTTTTGCACACACTCTTATAGCTTAACTTCAAAAAAGGTTGTATTACTATTGTATTTTTCACTAACTTCCAGAGATAAACGTGCTGCATCTGCATCTACAGACTTAATGTGGTATTGATTGAAAGGCTTTGTTTCTATGTGTCATGAGTGATAACTCATCCATAAAAATGTGAGAATAAGCTGTTTTTCAGTTCTCGCTGGTGATAGCTGTGAAACACAGTGTTTTGTAGTCTAGAAGAAAGCATATTAAGCACATCAAGCTATACAGTATGTCATGCTGTAACATTGCAGCTCTTTCTGCCACTCTGCTACATCTCTGAGTGTTCTGTTGTAAGTGTCCCTGTCTATCTTTGCCCACAGTGTGATAGATGGAAGTGGAGTTTAGGTTATCTGTGCTATCAGGGCCCTGCCTTTAAATGCTCCTGGGCTGTACAAAATAGATGACAGCTGTGATGAATGAGCAGCATTTCACACTCTTAGACTGCATCTGGTATCACATAGTGTGCACACAGGCAACCACACATACTGTACATACACAAATGCATATACCACTCATACACACAGCATACTGTCAGTGTGCACGTTCACACTCACCAGCTCACAAAATGGTCCAGATTTTGGCTGATTTTCTTGTTCTTTTGTAATTTTGAGTGTGTGTGTGTGTGTGTGTGAAAGCTGAGTGAGGGCTGTAAAAGACGGACTCTGAATGTGCAGGAGAAGACAAGTCTTGACTCATCTCCAACTTTCTCCCTAAATATCACCTTCTTTCATGACTACTTCCCTTTGACATTCACTGCTAACAAAATGCCACGTTTTTAGTAACCTCACACACTCTTGATCAATCTACAATTTGTGTGTTGCACATTTCATGTCTGTGTACAGTCGTCTTAGTTATCCAGGCTGTAAGATGTCAGAACAAAACAATTCACTAGGCTTCCTTTTGGCATCAGAGAAAGCTAAAGAAACATGGTCTGATTGGAAGGAAGGGACAGTGACACCACTTACAATGTTGCCATAACATTATTACCTCGGCAGTTTCCCAACACACCTATAAACCCAGTCCAGGGAAGTGGGTGCCAAAAGGAAGATGCCTTATCTCATCCACTTGAAAGGGGCTTTTATCTCCACTGGGATTTCCTCAGATGAACAACTAAATGTTTCAATTTCCACAATATAAAGTCCAGTGGAATTTGGAATTTGTTCCCTCAGAGAACGGGCATGAACTTGTTGCATTGAGTTATGTGTTATTTATGTAAGTGGAGAGAGCAGCAACAGCGAGGGATGTTTCAGTATAGAAAATATAAGACGTGTGTTCTGATGAATAAAATCATACTTTCAGGTCTGTCTATATTTTGATGAATAAAGAAGCACTCTAGTCAGCCTCTGTTGTCCTAATGAATGTATTTATTAAAGTACTGGCACCAGGAGCAAATTCTACACAGCAGTGGCTAGGATTTGATTGACAAAAACACTTTCAATAGGCTAGATATGCTCAAGACAACAAGGTCACAAAGAGGGGCGTGTATGGCTCTTCTTAGCTATCTGGTCTACAGAATCTAGTCTCCATCCAGCATATTTTGAGAAATTGAAACACCCCAAGGTCTTCTAATCTTTACGACTAGACAGTCTGAACCTTCTCTGACGTCAAAGGTTGCAATGCCCCTTTTGAGTTATTCATTTTACATATACATTTTAGCAACTTCAGTAATTTTCTACCACATGTCCCTTGAATGCAGATGCTGCTGTTAGAGAAACTCTTTTTCTTTTTCTCCGTGTTATTGAACACTGCAGCAAAATTATGACTGTAGAAAGAATCGCATGCTTTCTTCTCCTGATAGACTGACCCAAAGCTTTGTTTGATGTTGACGTTCAATACCAAAATAGCTGTCAAACTGTCTTTGTAGATGTGCTGCAACTATCTTGACATGTCTGTCTGTTTGTGGCTGATAACCAATGAAAATAACTAAAATACACCATAACCACCACCAAAACAAGTTGTTTTTTTGACCATGAAAAATATTTTGGGGGAGAATTTTCCTTTCAACTAAGCGACAAGTCAAATACACAGCCAGTGAACAGGAGGTGACTCACTGACCAACTGACTGAGGTTCTTACTCTGGGAAGAGATGGGCCTTGTTCTCAAATACTGTCAGCAGAGCTTTGTTTTTGTAATGTAGGGTGCTTTCATTAAAACAGCTTCCTTCCTGTGAGTGGAGCATATGTAGTGAGGGAAGAGGAGAGCTCCACGTCACACTGAAACAAATCAATGTGTAAGAATCGGAGAGATTGTGATTCACACAGCAGTGCTCTTGGAGAACGAAGAACACAGCACAGGCAAACAAGATTATAATAGAAAGACAGGTGAAGAAAATGAGAAGGCAGGAGAGAGGAAGACCAGAGGATGATGGTTCAGAGTTAACCAAAAAAATCGAGAATTTGGAACAGACTAAGTCCTTTTTTTATTTTTTTATTTTGCCCTTCTGGTGTGTCACCAAGTGTCAGTGTATGCAGTTATCAGAGCTTCAGCTGACAGTCTGTCACTCACACGCACAGTCAGATGGACAGGTGAAAGTGGATCTGAGGATGCCAGCCACTTCAAGTCTGCTCACTTACTTTGATCTCTTTCCCTTTTCGCTCTTTACATGTTTCTTTCTTTCTCAAACAGCTTGATCTATTGCCTTTATTAGATAGCAGACAGGAAAAAGTGACAGGAAACAGAGCAGGGCATGTGACCAAAGTTACAAGCCAGATTTGTGGCTTCATGCCGTGTGTCTCATATCACCACCAGGATGCCCCCTCTGCTCTCACAGCTTTGCTCAATTAAGACTTTCTGTGTGGCCTGAAAGGGTCTTGGGGTGTGTAGTCAGCAGATTGCTGTTTAGTGGGGGTGCAGTGTGTATTATTGGGATGGGGAGAGGGCATCGATCTCTATCAGCACTCCCATAGGATAAATCCACCCACATGCTGACAGAAACCACACACACATACTGTACAAACACAGAATATTAATTGAGCTCTGTTCCCATTCTAGTGCATTTGCCGGCTTTTAAAGAAACACTTTAAAGGAAGAATTATGCAATTATTTTACTGTTTCAAACGCATGGAACAATTATATTCTGGTAGGTTATGATAAATGAAGCATGTTAATGATAATTACTTCTCTGTGGTAGCTTAATTCCTCGCTGTGCTGACTGAATAACATTTTTGCTGACATTTTTGTGGGTTTGTCAAAAGTCACTAGCAGAACTGCATCTAATCCAAAATATAAACTGTGTCCATCCTAAATCATAAGCAGCGCATTCCTGGGAAGTTTCTAGATTCAGCTCATTTACTCAATTCAGTGACAAAATGCTGCAAGAACACCACACACTGGCAAATGTGGCTGACCTTGCTTTTAATACACTGCACTAGGAATTTAAGCCTTGGATGATGTGTGGGTAATTGCAATCAGAGTGCCTCAGATATGAAATTTGTATTCACCATTCTGTCCGTGTAAGGGCTTGTTAGACATAAATCAAAACCAGGAGTGTTTTATTTTTTCTTCTCTTCTCTGTTAAATTTTAATTACTCTACTTAATACCAAAATCAGGTGTACTTGCATACAAAAAATGACTAGAGGAGTATTTGACAACTTAAATACATTTTTTCAACACAATGTGAAAACATTTAATATTTTGATCTTTTCAATATATTTTCAGTCATTGATGTCAGCATTCAATATAATGGGGGAATAATAATACAGAACTTGGAGGTACTGGATTGATGAAAATGCATTTATTCTGTTTTACAGAGACTCGGGAGGACCGCACCAAGAGACTGTTCAGACACTACACTGTGGGATCCTACGACAACTTCACCTCATACAGGTACAGCCTCTTTCTCTGAACTAGCATGCTACTGCAATGTGCAGGCCATGTGCATTAGTGTATACTGTACTGCACAAACTGTATATGTCATATCACAGACTGCTTCCTTAGCTGAACAGGGGTAATGAAGTTCATGTGAGAAGGTGTTGGAGTGCTATGGAGCTGCTGCCATCTAAAGGCATAAGGCTGCCAGTGCACTCAGTTCTTAATTGTAAAATGCACATGAAATTGAATTGCATAACTCTGTTTAACAGTTTGTTTTTGTCTGTATGTGTGGGTGTCTGTGCACTGTGCATACATATGCATAATATATACTCTACATGCATGCGTGTGGGCACATGCATGGTTTTGTGCTTCATATTTCTATGATTTGCTGCCAGGATGTTCTTACTCAGTCAGTTTAATTTATTATTTTTTTACTCTTAGTCCATGTCTTTCTTTTCTTTTTGCCATCCCTTCCTCAAGCTGGCATTTATTGTGTAGAGAGTGTGAGTGCTCCCTCTCTTCTAAATCAGACTGGTTTGCTGAGAGAGAAGTTGCAAGCTATGTGTGGTTTTGTTATGATGCAAATTCCTGCTTTAATGCCACAGTGTGTGAGTTTGAGACACAGCGCTAGTGAGCATTGTTTTCACCCACTTTCTCAGCTTTTTATAAAATGTCAGGTTCTTACATTCTAGGTTTTAGTTAGATGAAATGTCACTTTTGTTACCAGGGCTTCAGGTTTGTAGATTTAGCAGAAGAGATATAGAAGTAGAATTCTTGTTGCTTTCCAGAGGTGCCAAATGAACACTGCACAGAATCGCTGCAGGTTACAGCTATGAGACTGAGAATGAGAGGTTTTAAGGGGCAGATGCAACATATGAATGTCTGAATAAAAAAGGCCAAGGTAGGACAGAAACTTATTGAGTTACATTGTAAAATTTCTTAGATGGATATCTGAACTGGTCTGAGGAATATTTGAATCGCTAATGTCAAAGGACAGGTTTATTTTGAGGAAACATTTACCATTTTAAATTGTAAGTCTTACATCAGTTTTTTCTTTATTGAGTTATGTAGGCAGATAGAGATTCTGAATAAGGTCAGTGAGCATATTGCATTAATGCGGCATTTTAGGGCATAGAGCAGAGATGAAAGCATAGTGGATAAAAGGGTTTGGACTGAAACAAAGCATCTTAGTGATGGTTTTTGTGCATAATAATTGGTACAAAAGTGGATAGATAGCTTTTTATGAAAGCAAACCTTTGACCTCCTTCCTGCAGAAAGGTTTGTTACGGGTCTCCTGGCTCCAGCAGCAGGAGCTCTGTGTTCCCTTGGTAAGTCTGAGAGAGTGGAGTGTAACTAAGCTAATGGAGACTGCAGCCGCCTACTGAGTTGCAACCTGAACACTAGCTCTCTACATCTGCCTCAGCTGTGAGGTAGGATGACTGATAATGCTGAAAAGCACAAAATTTTTGGCTTTTGTCAGGGTGTTCAGGCTGTAAATTGACAGCAGTCCCCTTAGTCAAAGTGTGGTGTGAAAAGACTGGAAGATACAAGTAACACTGCAATTTCTTTGCGCCTTGTGCCTTACTAACTCTGCTTTGGTTTTGGCTCACTGGCTTTGGACACAGATGCATGGCTTGATAAAATACATTTAAGTGTGTGCAGAGCAGCACAGGTCAACACCATCTAATAGCCTCCACCCCTCAACACTCAGGCAGTGATGAACTGCTCACTTACTTTTGCCTCCTATTCCCCCTGTCATTAGTCAGGGGATAATATTGCATCTGAGCCGTCTCTGTCAGTTTCTTTAGCAGAAGCCCTCCACACCCTCCTCAGCTGCAGTCTCATCTGAAAGATCAGCCAGAAGATTGATTCACTCTTAGGTTTTATCCCAAAGATACTTCAATCACGAGGGCTCTCTATCTCACACTCTCACTCTTGTTCTCTGTCTCTCTATCTCTGTGTGTGTCTCTCTCAGGAAAGGAAGCCCAGGTGTGTGTGTGTGTGTGTGTGTGTGTGTGTGCGTGC
>LKNJ01002524.1:13878-33908 GCA_002120245.1 Maccullochella peelii
GTGCGTGCACGCGCGCGCCTCCGTCTCCTCCCACTTGTCAATCCCACCCGACGACCTGCTTTACTCTCCTGCCCTCCCCCTCGCCCCTTTCTCTCTTTGTGTGTGTGAGGATGGTGTTGGATTCATACGTGCACTCCCTCTGCTCTCTCCTTCACAGTGACTATATCATAGAGGAGAAGAATGCTGTTTTACAGAAGAAAGAAAATGAGGGGTTTGGCTTTGTCCTGCGGGGAGCCAAAGGTGAGATACAAACACAAACACACACACACACACACCTTTACCAAAACATCAACATTCACTACCTACCTGTTTTCAACGTGCGATAGTTTTGATGTGAGAAGTAGTTTGTTGATCTGAGTCACTGAGTACGGCTCAGTCTGTATTGGTACTGTGTGAGTCAACAACACGACCAGCTTTGGTCTTGTATACTCAGATGCACTCAGGCTTCTGTGTGTGTGTGTGTGTGTGTGTGTGTGTGTGTGTGTGTGTGTGTGTGACCGCGTGTAGCCCCTTTGGTGGCGTCATCCTTGGCTGAGCTGTCGGCTAGATGTCCCATCTGTTCCCCACACATGGCGTTCAGCTTTAGTAGAGGCACACTCCTCTCTCCCCTCCTCTCATTTCTCTCATCTTTGCTCTGTCTGTCCTTGTTTTTGTTCCTCTTTGCTCTCCTCCACCTCCTTCATATCTTTCCTGTCCATTATCCTCTCAAAATATTTTTATGCAATCGCTTTCATACCTTCCGCATTTTACACCGAAATCGCCTCTCCACTAATCTCCATCACCACAAATTCATTTTACTCATGCACGTGCCAGCTCCCTGCTCAGGCTGGTTACCATGGCAATCCCTCTCAGGCACCTTGCCAGGAGTCTGAGTGTGCTTTACTGCTCCATCACTCACTACCATGGATCTTTGCTCACCCCGTTCTCTTTTACTCACTCTGTCTTTTACTCCCCAGTACCCTTAAACACACACACACACACACACACACACACACACACACACATACACAAATACACACTGCAGTTCACTTAGTGGTCCTCTGAGAACTCTCATGTGTCAGTGATTTTGTTGGATTCACTCCAAGATTAAATGGAGTTTGTGGCAGCGCACTCACTTAACAAAGTGTGCTTGTGTACTGTACATGCGTGTCTATTTTGTTGAGACATGCATGTAATTGAGCAAGTGTGAGCACTTGATTGTATGCAACTATATGTATCAATAATATTGTTTAGGCGCAGCAGGGCACAGAAGTACTTCCACTCAGGGCTACTAGTATTCCTGCTTAATATACTCGGACATCTTTAGTCAACAAATAGAACTGAACACAGTGCAAATGTATTAATTAAATAATTTTAGTAAAGCTAAAAGGTAAGTTTTGAAACATTTGTCATTGCCTCCAAGAAAATGAAAATAGAGTAGATTTAAACCAGCAGCCAACATTTTCCAAATATTCTTTGCAGCATGTAATACATTTTCTGCTTGTGATCTTGTTCTGGTCGTTGGCTATCTAATTTACTAGACAAGAAAAAATGAAACAAAGGAAGCTATAGATTTCACTTAACTGTTCTGGGCGGGTATTCTCTGTGTGTTTCTTTTCAGCCGAGACGCCCATTGAAGAGTTCACCCCCACCCCAGCATTCCCTGCCCTGCAGTACCTGGAGTCTGTCGACGTGGAGGGAGTGGCCTGGAGGGCTGGTCTGAGGACAGGAGATTTCCTTATTGAGGTGATTAAGGACAGCTCTTCACTTGCTTCTTCTTCATATGTATCTATCTCATTACTGAACACGTTGGTGACGGCCTTGAACAGAGAAGAAAAACTAACATCAACTGCAGGATTCTGTTAAGCCCTATGGTGCATTTGTGTATATAATGAATAGTTCTTCCTGTGCCTGCAAAGAGGGTTATTATAAATTAGTAAATATTTGCAGTTAATATATGAAGCTTCTATTTTTTTAATTAATTCTCTTAGGTAAACGGGGTGAATGTAGTGAAGGTGGGCCATAAGCAGGTGGTGTCCTTGATCCGGCAAGGTGGCAACAGGATGCTGATGAAGGTGGTGTCTGTCACACGCAAACCTGAGTCTGAAGAAGTCGTTCGCAAGAAAGGTAAAGACCAGAGGATAAGTTCCTCTGTGCCCTCCCTTTTTTTTTTTTTTTTTTTTAAAGTACATGTTAAATTCATATTTCCACATGTGAAATGTAATATTTCACAAAAATGTCACAAAAATGCATGTACCTATATTATTTGAAGTGTGAAATCATGTGAAAAGTTTGAACAATGATCTAAATAGAACATGTTCCACTAATTATATAGTAATGGCTTAATTAAAGTATATTGTGTGGATGGCACATGTCATTGCTCACAGGATGTCTCAGTTATTTGATAATGAATTGTAATGTAATGGAGACATGAAAGTTGGTTTCATGTAGAGAGGACTTAGGAAGATATGTGTGTTTCCGTTGTCAAGGTGATTTCTACCACGTTTCCCTGCTGTAAATTCATGTGGTTTCCATGTCAACCACAGCTCGCCATTACTCAGCTCCCACACAGTATTGGCACTATGACCTCAGGACTGTGTACACTCCAATTGTGTGTGTGTGTGTGGTAGAGTGTGCACCTCCTTTGTGGTTATTGAGATACAGAGACAGTGATACATGGGTTTGACCTAGTTTCATTGTGACAGTACTGTATCAACCATATTTTGCTACTCAGGGCCTTCTGGTCTCTCTTAATATAGCTTTCTGATATCATTCTTCTAGCTATTTTAAGTTTCATCCATACTTGATATGGCTAATGCCAGTATCTACAATTTAACTTGTAAAATAGCATGATATACAAAAACTGAAGGTCATTTAGTACCTTTTTTTTTTTTTAGCTTTGAACCGAATATCACAGTCTTCCTTAGTGGATTGAGTTCACTCAGTTGTCATAATTTAATTAAAGCAAAAGTTTGACATTTTGGGAAATACGCTTATTAGCTTTCTGGCGGAGAGTTAGATGAGAAGATTGATACCTCTCTTATTTCTGTCTGTAAATATGAGACTACAGCCAGCAGCTGGTTAGCATAGCTTAGCACAAAGACTAGAAACAGAGGGAAACAGATAGCCTGGCTCTGTTAAAAAGTATCAAAATCCACCTACCAGCACCGCTAAAGCTCACTAATTAAAACCTTATATCTTGTTTGTTTCAGCCATACAAAATCTGTAAAAATGACAATTTGCCATTATGGAGGGGCTTATGTGCCAGACTATTTCTTGGCTCTGGTCTCCACTCTCAGTTACTGGTTCCCACCAAGAAATAGTCTGGTTTATGAATACATTAAACATAGAGAATGTGTTAAGCAATGAGCTTTAGAGGTACTGGTAGTTTTTGATTTTGTTACCTTTGGACAGAGCAAGGCTAGCCGTTTCCCCCTGTTTCCAGTCTTTATGCTAAGCTAAGCTAACTGGCTGCTGGCTGTAGCCTCATATTTAACTGACAGATATGAGTGTGGTATTGACCATCTCATCTAACTCTTCGCCAGAAAGCAAATAATCGGATTTCCCAAAATGTCGAACTCATCCTTTAACATAGATTTTTTATCTTGCTTTCAGTATATTAAGGCATTTGTGCAATGTAAGACCATTATGGCAGATGTATTGGAACTATATGAAAATATGTAGGCATAATTGCAATTATTTAGCGGTTCATATCAATTTATTTTTGTCTTTTTGTGTTCCCAAATCATTGTCTTGTTGCCTCCATTAAAGCTTGCTTATCTCTGCTTGGGTCTAAGCTGCTGAGACCCCAGATATTCGATAGGTGGTAGAAGGAGTGAGGTGGACTGAAAAGACGATGGTTGGTAAGCTTCCAAAGAAAAGACAGCAGACAGATTCAAGTGCTGAGACACACACAGTGAAAACAGCTGTAGACAAGATGGAGTGTGTTTAGTGTTTCAGAGCTGAGGGAGAACAGGATTCTTCACTCCCGTTTGAAACTTCTCCTAAATGTCCTAAGCTGTGTTGAACACCCTCTCCTACTGCACTGCTCCTCCAGTGGGACTTGCTCTGCATATTGTGCCGCACCTTTGCACAAATGCACAGGCGCACGCTCACACACAGAGACTTGCAGGCAAACACACCTCTAAAACACACATTCTCTGCACCATGCGAGGCCTCACTACTGCCACCGTTGCCATGGTGACTACACTGCATGTTTGAATTAGGCATTACATTACAGCAAAAGCATCTCTCTCTCTCTCTCTCTCTCTCTCTCTCTCTCTCTCTCTCTCTCTCTCTCTCTCTCCCTCTGACTCTATCTCTGTTCCTCTCTCTTTCTCCATCTCCTCCCCCATCTCCTCTGCTCCCTGCTACTGTACCAGAATGTGCAGACTGGTGAGGAAATGAAGATGTTTGATATGGACTGTACCCAGGATGGCGTATGTACACTAGATCTGCAGCCTCTGATGACAGCAGGATGGTTAGGCTCTAGTAAGGCACTGGGTCGCCTGTGGGATTTAGAGATCTATCTCTCTACAGTGGTGCATTGAGTGTTAGCTGGTCGATCTCAGGTAGAGTGAGCTGATCTACTTGTATTGTGGGGTATTAGGAAACTTGGGTTTGTTATAGCATGTAGACACTGCTGCTGTATGAGGCTTTATGGTCTCTCTCCGACTGCATGGCATTACGTTGTTACTGCAGACTTAACTTAATGTTCAATACATGACCACATGTTAGTTTAATTAGGTTAATTACAGTTTTTATCGTTAACCTAATTTAAAGCCTTTTAATGAAACCTGTAACCCTGTAGTTTGCATTTGGAGCTAACATTTGGTAGATGTGTTTTACCGCTTTGAGTGGGACGATAACACCCCAGTTGCCTTGTGTTTATAGTAGGATTGGGAGGCTCTCTTGGGGTTTTTGGTATAAAGTCTGCAGCGCATCATTTTACTTAGCTGTTGAATTTACTGTCATATCTTCGTCTGTCAGCCCACATGTCATTATGTCCTCCCTCAGGGAGTTTTCTGTGTATATCTGCATGTGGTCCCGTATGTGGGAGGATATGCATGCGTGTGTAAGCCGGTGTGTCCCTGCATGTCTGTCTGATGCACACCTGCTAAATTCCAGACAGGCAGCATATTAAAAGTAAGATGGACGACTTTCTCCCTCTCCTTGCCTCACTCATTTTATTCATTCTGCCTATTGTGGCAGAGAAAGTCTGTTGTTCTGTGTGTAATCGGAGGATTCAGAAAGCTAGGGATGTTACAGAGAGGACTGAGCTCTACATTTACTGCCTCTGGGCTCCTCAACAGAGAGGAATTCTTGCAGCACAAAGACTAAAAAACTAGTCTTGGAGACAGACTGACAAATTTACAAGCCATCGGATCAACAGAGAACAAAACATGAAGAAGTTGGGCTCCAACCGCAGCCTGAACAAGGTCGTGGCTAAGTGCGAGGCGTCCAGTTCATCTGAATTTGAACAGATCAAAGCAGTGAAGACGGGATGGGCTGGCCGTCTGGGGGATGCCAGGAGGGCACTGAGCCGCAAAGCCAAAGGATTTTCATCCCCCTCAACTTCATCCTCAACACCATGCCTTTTCTCCACAGCTCCCCCACCACCCAAGAGAGCTCCCAGCACCACCCTGACACTGCGCTCTAAGTCCATGACCGCTGAGCTGGAAGAACTGGGTGAGTGCCAGAGAGCTGGCATGCATACTCCACACTCTCTTTTTCCTTTTCTGTCAAATTTCTGCTTTCCCTTTGTCATTAAAACTTGGTGTGTCTCCTAACTTTTAGAATAGTCACTTCTGTTGGCTTGTTCTTGTCATTTTCCCTCCTCTGCTGACGCAATCTTTTTCCCACCAAGCTTCTGCTCGGAGGAGAAGAGGAGGTGAGTCTGTAGCAAGAAACTGACACCTCTCTGAACGTCATAAAGATGATTTATCACTGCTGTGTCATTTTAAGCAGTGTTGATTTAGAACAGAAGAGCAGAACACTTGAAATGCGTGGACTATCTTTCTCCACTTTTTGTCTTTTTTTCTCTCTCTCTGTCTCTTTCAACTCTTAGTGCTTGCTCCCTAGTGGTCATCAAAAAAACAACTTATGAACTTATATTTAGATAGTGTAGTGATTTTATACAATACCATAGAGCATGACCTCACATTGTAGTGTATAGCTACATTTTTGAGATGCCTTTTTAATCCCAGTTTGTATTTTCTACTGTGTTAGCAATGTCAGAAATGATGACACAACATTCCCCTGGTCTTATGTGTCAGTATTTAGTTCTGGCTCATTTCCTTTTCAACAGAGAGACTAGATGAGATGTTGGCATCCCAGGAGTCTATGTTGCATTCTCAACCCTCAGAGACAGATTACAGAGCAGCCACTGTAAAACAACGGCCTACCAGCAGGAGAATAACACCAGCAGAGATCAGTGTGAGTGCACCTACACACAGCATGCTGGCAGACAGCATATGCCATTATGCTGGCACACACACAAACACAATCTGACGCATAACATACTCAAAAACACCTGGGCTACACAGCACTATGCAACACTGCACACATATATGCATGCTGCTTTGTGCTTCTTTGTTCTTGGTATTCTGTATATAGTTTTTAGGCGTTTTACTGAAGATTTGAAGGCATAAAAGGTGTGTTTCGTAACACGGTAACTTCTCGGTTTTGTTGTGCTGCAGTCACTGTTTGAGAGGCAAGGGATGACTCTACATGGAGGTCTTCACCCAGGCATTGAGAGAGGTCACATACCACTACCAAAGGGAATGTCCAGGACCAAGTCTTTTGGTAAAACAATCACCCATCCTGTACATATTCAAATCAGGTGAATGATAGTGTATCTTATGTACAGTATGCTTTTAGGTAATATATTGACATGTAGAGAATAGATAAGGAAGCTTCATTCTTTTTTCGTGAATTGCATCACTACACCCACAAAGAATAGCATGTAGACAGCAGTACAACAAATAGAAAACACTGAGGATGAAGCTGCATCCTCATCAAACAAATTCAAATTCCTTTTGACAAGAAATAGTTTCCCTTGTCCAACCTTGACAGATTAACAGATGTTAACAGTTAAAATGGTTACAAATACATACTTACATTGCATTACATGTTCAGAATGTGCAAATGTGCTTATTGGATATTCACAGAAACAGATTTGCAGAGCAGATGTACAGAGTACAGAGCTTCTTTCAAAAGTACATATACATTATTAATACTCTCTGTATTATTAACGTTTTTCCTGTTTTCAAGTACACTCATTAAATGAATGTTGAAATAATCTTTATATAAGTCAAAAATAGTTAGTTACATGTTTTATTTGAATATTGTATGTTGTAGGTTAGGACACCTGATACATTATCAGCTGTGTGACAGATTAACAGATGAATGCATTATAGTGTATTTTTTCATGAAGCAGCTGTGGACCTGCTAGGCTGGTATAAAATGAGCTTACTCCCCGTCACCAAATGATCTGTGCTCTCCCCTCCCTCATCAGGTGCCACTGAGGAGGATCGGCTGTCTGCCCTTGCAGGCGAGCACAGATTTCCCCGCAGTTCCTCAATGACAGACAGCCTCCGAGACCACTCGCAGCCCCATCCCATCCCTCCACCTCCACAAATGGCACCTCCTCCTCCTCCCTACTACCTAGACACTGGTCCTCCCCCAGCCTTCTGCCCCCCTCCTCCCCCATCTAGGACCCAGAGTCAGGGCCATGAGCCTGGAGGACGCTCCAGCTTCAAACCCTCCTCCTTGGACCTGCCTTATGACGCTGCTCAGCGGCAGGCCACACACATCGAGAGACAGAAGAAAGCCCGCTCCATGATCATCCTCCAGGACTCTTCCCATCTACCTGTAGAACCCACAGAAATTCCCCGTCCTTCTGCTGCCACTCCACCTGAGCGAATCAAAAGGAAGGGTCGGGTAATTGACAACCCTTATGCTAATGTGGGTCAATTTAGCATTGGACTGTACACACCAACCAAGCCCCAGAGGAAGAAGAGTCCCCTGGTGAAACAACTACAGGTAGGTTGCATGCTGGGTATGGTCTTCAGATTTTTTATTTATTTTTTAACTTTTTTTAAGTGCCAAAGACCCTCTGACATTGGCATGCTCTGTCAAAGGAGGCCATCTGCAGCTGGCTTCATCAACAAGGCCTGGGAACCCCGCTGACACCGACTCGTATACCCCCACACATATTTTATTGTCTATTTTCTATTTATGCTTCTTGACTTGCAGTACTTGCTTTATCTTTATTTGTATTTTTTCTACTTACTATGTTTATTTTTATGCACCAATATACCAAGACAAATTTCTTGTATTTGAAAACCTACTGATGTTTGGTTGATTTTTTTATTTGTTTTTTTAATTTTTTTGTCTTACTGCAGGTGGAAGATGCACAAGAAAAAGCTAGTTTAGCCTTAGCTGCTGCCCACTCCAGAGAGAGCTCACCCTCAGGACGACACCCACATACTCATGGGCACACACACACCAGCCGTGTAGACTACTACCAGCAGCAGCTGATGGCTGAGCGAGAGCGTATGCGTGCCCAGGGAGAGATGATGTTTCAGGGTAAGGGTCCCTTCGCTGCTGCAATTGCTGGGGCAGTGAAAGATCGTGAGCGCCGCCTAGAAGAACGGAGGAAATCCACTGTCTTCCTTTCTGTTGGGACCATGGAGGGGGCATCCACCACCAGCTCTGACGCCCCCTCTCTGACTCAGTCTCACTCCATCGATGAACGGATGCTCACCCGAGAGCTGGGACAGCTGCCTCCCCCTGCCTTGGCCCTGAGCCCCTCACCTAGTGGGACCACCTTTATCCATCCGCTCACAGGAAAGCCCCTGGACCCCAACTCTCCACTGGCTCTTGCGCTGGCCGCAAGGGAGAGGGCACTGACCTCCCAGAGCCAGTCCCCAACTAGCAGCCCAGAGCCTAGGACTAAACAGGAGCGGGCAGGCCAGGGTGTAATATTCATTGACCCTCAGACCAAAGAGTCTCCACGTGGGCAAGGGGCGCACACATCTCCCCCTTTCTCACCTAAAAGCGCCAAGGCAGCAGGGTATGGAATTCCCCCGACATCAATTTTAGTTCCCCAGCCCACCAAACCACAGTGGGCCACATCACCGTCACCTGTATCATTCCGGCAGGAGATGGAGGCCAGAGTAGAGGAGAGGAAGGAGGAGAAGAGACTAGAGGACAAAAAAAGTATGTTGATCAGTATTATGGATACGTCGCAGCAGAAGACAGCAGGGCTTATCATGGTCCATGCTACCAGTAACGGCCAGGCTGTTGGTGTGGGTTCAGAACTAGAACAGACACCTGCCCCAACATCCACAGAGCCCAGCAAATCTCCAAGTCCATGGGCTAAATCCCCCAGTCCCACGGTTTCCCAGCCCCAGACCCAGCTCCAGGCCCAGCTCCAGGCCCAGCCTCAAACTCAGCGTCCTGCCAGTCCAGCCCAAGAGAAGAGTCTGGCTCAGGGAAGCTCCGAGGAGGATGTGGATCCGTACACAGTGACCCTGCCCCCTGCAATGTTGACCTCCAGTGATGAGGAAACAAGAGAGGAGCTACGTAAGATTGGAGTTGTTCCACCACCAGATGAGTTTGCTAATGGACTGCTGGCACAGGCACAGGGGACGCCAGTGTCCCCAACTAAACCTGCCTCCTCTGCCACCACCCCTACAACACCAACACCCCAAACTCCCTCAACCCCAACAACCCCAACTGTGACCCCCACCCCTCCTCAGCCTCCCCAGCCCCCACCACCTCCATCCAGTGCAGCAGCCGTCTCAGGGAAGCCCTCTGACCCTCTGGAGCCCCCACCGGTAGGCGAGTCTGGCTCTGCGGCTGACTCAGGCGTGGAGGAGGCTGACACGCGCAGCTCCAGTGAAAGAGAGCGAGACCACCATCTCGAGACCACCAGCACCGTCTCCACGGTTTCCAGCATGTCCACATTGTCCTCAGAAAGCGGCGAGCCTGCCGACACACATACCACGCACACCTCCTATGCCGACGGGCAGACTTTTGTGCTCGACAAGCCGCCAGTGCCTCCTAAGCCCCGACTCAAGTCCCAGATAGGAGGCAGTAAAGGCCCCGTCACCTTCAGGGACCCTCTGCTGAAGCAGAGCTCTGACAGTGAGCTGCTATCACAGCAACAGGCTGCTGCCCTGGCTGCTGCTGCAGCTGGAGGAGCTGGGCTGCCCTCAGGTGGTTCAGCCTCAGTGACTGGACTAGCCTCCACCAAGCCACGCTACCTCTTCCAGCGGAGGTCCAAGCTGTGGGGGGACCCAGTGGAGCCTCGTGGGCCGGGGGTGGGGCTAGGTATTGGGAGTTTGGGCAATCTTGGTGGGCTGGGACTTGGGCTGGGTGCAGATGAGGGAGCAAAACCATCTGTTATGGGGGAGCTCAGTTCACGACTACAGCAGCTAAATAAAGACACTAGGTCATTGGGAGAGGAACCAATGGGAGCATCACTTGACCCCGGGAGGAAGTCACCTGTGGCAGGTGCCAGGTAAGAGAAAAGCTAGTAAAATGTAATGCAAAACTGTATTAAACACTGTTTAACAGTGACAGAACAAATAGTTACAATTGAAGTCATGATTTCAAGTTCCATTCATATCTTTTTCTCATGGTGGCAGAGACATTAGAGTTCACAAACTAAAGCAATTCCAGTGCCCAGCCTTAGAGAGAAGGGTTTTAAATTAAATAAAACTGCATACTTGTCAGATACAGAGTTTAATTATTTTCTCTTGTTTAACATTTTATATTAATAATATATTAGTAATCCCTCTTGGCCCTTGCAACAAGCCCACTGGAAGAGAGATTGCAAATACCTCTGTGTTTGCAATCTCTCTTCCAGTGGGCTTTCATTTATTATTTAAAAGCAAACATATTTTATAGACCACGATTTGGAGACTATTTTAGTCTGAAATCTGATAACATTTCTCTGGAACGAGGGATACCTAGAGGCTGAGTCAAAGACAGTGGCTTTAAGTTTTATTTCTGTGCATGATGTGGTTTGATTCGCATATTAAAATATGCAAATGAATCAATATTTAAGCCAGTCCTCTGTGATGTAAGTGACATTGAGATTAGAGGTCACCTGCATTGCTGGCATTAGCTTCCTGTAACAACATTGTTAATATGTGCTATATATTTCTACAGTATGTTGCAACATCCGTATAGAAAAGAGGCAAAGACAAACTTGCCTCTCACGCAGCGACACCAGGGTTATCTGAAGCATCTGGTGCACAGTGCTGTTTTTTTTATCTATTATCTGTGGGTTTCTTTTTTTCACACCATACCTGAAAGTACAATGAAGTCCTTTATATTTCTGCAGGTGTGAGGACACAGAAGAGCATAAACCATAAGGTTATAGCCCCTAGGGTAAACTTAAGCTTTTTTTTTTTATATTTTTTTCCTAACAAGCCTATCAACTAATCCCATTGAAAGAGAACAACCCTTTTATACATTTTGTTTTATGTATTTTCTTTTACATATTGTTTGTTACCTTGTTTGCATCATCTGATTTCTTCACTTACAGAATCTTTCAGCATAAAATGTATTTACAAAGAAGATAAAATATTTGGCTATAGTACTATGTTTTCAAGAAATATTATTGGTTTTGAAGATATACAGTACAACTGATGGCTGTGGTCTTGGGTCTAAACTGCTCCTTGTTGTTAACTGATCTGTACATACAGAAGACAGTAGTAGTCATAAGTTAGTGTTACGCAGTTTGTGCGTGTGTGTAGTAGATTATCTGTTGGTGCAAACAAGCCTCTCCTCATCTCACCCACACTCTCACTGTTGGGTTCTAACCTATGACCCTGCTAGTAGCTACCCTTCCAGCTTTTCCTTGAGCTTTTCCCAGAGTCCTTGTTCAAATGATACATAATACATCCTTATATCCACAGCTCTTTGCAGCAATCACTGATATACACTGATAAGACCAGAAACTATAGTTTCCTTCTTATCACCGTCCCCAATTCTGCAGTAATATCAGTGATAACCTCAAAGATTTAAGGATGCATTTCCAAGTATTTGAACATGACTGAACTACAATAGTGTGTCATGTTAAAATCATCCCCTCATGATCTTGGCATTAACAGCCATGTTAATGACAAGACTACCAGGAAAAAGTCCTGACCTTGTCAAAAGTTCTGAGGTGACACGTCGAGAAACTGTCAAATAAATGATTGAGTTTTTTCTTTTGATCTGCTCAGGATTTGGCTTAGAATTTTTCCTTGGGTGTTTTCATGGCTTGGCAGGTTAGCCAAGGTTAGCAGGAAGCTGAAATGTGATGTTTGAAGGACAAATGTTGAAGAGTCGTTCGTATACAGAAATGTGTCAATCTAGACTCTTCAGATGCAGTTGATTTTTTTATAGCCTTGCTTCTCTCATTTCTTCTTCTTTCATCCTCATTTCTGTTCATGTGAATGAGGGTGAAAAAAATGTGCTTCCATGTTCACTATACTTCACTGCTGATTAAGAGGAGCTGAAAGATATGAAGAGACAATCTAAGATTTAGAGATGTTAGAATAGACTCTTTTGCAATCATCTCATCGTAGTGACATCAGTAAGAGGAACTGACCAACTCTACACAACTGAAACCAAAAGGCTTCACATTTTTGTGTTTCCACCCAGGTGTCAACTAAATTATTTTCACAGCAATCTCTGAAAAAGAAAGTCTAGGGCTACTAGTTATTGGCCGACTAGCGTTGGCGCTTGGCAGAATTTTGTAACCATAACCTCTAGTTGTCCTCTACATGGGAGTGACTGTGTAGTTTGGTGTCAACAGAAGTCTGCTGCTACTGCTTGTTGTTGCTTCTGGACATCTTGGATGCAGATTTACTATCCAGTACCTCCATGAATGTAGAAATGTCATGTCATTTAGAGCATCGGTTCTTTAAAAGTGAAAAAAATTGTGCAGGCATAAACTTTTCTGTATTGTAAAAGCCTTATAAGCATGTTTTGCAGTCCCATCACTTTACCTATTTACTATTATTAGTAATAATAGTTATTAGTAATAATAATCTGTTACCAAAATAGTTTGGGTGGAAAAGCTCATTCATCCCTATTGCTTAAGACAATGCATTGCCTCGGTGACCACAAATGAGATATGAAGTCACCACGGGACACTGAGCCAAATTCAGCCATCCATCATTGATTCATACCTCAACAACATCATGATCCCCGATGGAAGAGGTGACCATGATATCAGATTCAACATATCATGTAACACTCACTTTCTGATTGGGCTCATCCTTTCCTGAGATTATGCAATCAAAGTCATCCCCACCCCATCCACCCTGAAAGTTGATTGCCCTCGGCTGTGACAAAGATGATCATGCACACCATTATCTCTCTCTCTCTCTCTCTCTCTCTCTCTCTCTCTCTCTCTCTCTCTCTCTCTCTCTCTCTGCCTCTGCCTCTGCATTTGTTTCTCCTCACCTGCTGGAGCATTTCACATATAGCATAGGCATCCCAGCACCCTTCCAAAACCACACATGCTGCTGTATTTTGTCTCTTTTGTATCCACCTCATTCACATGCTGTGTATCATAGCTTTGGGTGGTTTAGAAACCTGTGGTTCTCATTTTATTTAAGTTGTGCTCTTTGGTTTTCTGTTCTTCTCTGTTTATGTAATTTGCATAACTTTGTTTTGTTTTTCAGTGTGTTGAGGATGGCCATGGTCCCTGACTGTCTTGCTTATTGGACACTGTAGGTTTCTTAAACCATGCTAAAACAGAGCAGATTATTTAGCAATTTGTATTTCCTGATTAGAAAACACACAACCTCTATATACATTATATATACAGTGCAGCATATACAAATTTAAATTAATAACTACTACTCGCACAATACATGTATAAACGTATGTTTGCCAACAAGAATAATAGACATTTTAGTCCACATCATTTCTACATCAAGTACAAAAGCAAAGCAACCACAAAAGTCAAGGGACATGTGCCCGTCTTTTATTTGTTTGTTTGTTTTTCTTTGTTTGTGCAGTGTTTGATATGTGAATAGTGTGCTCATTTCTCTCTCATGTAGCCCACTGGTCAGACCTTCCGGCGCTGAAGCCTACTCTGTTGTCTTTGTCATGCTTATACATCAATAACACCATCACATGCACACACACACACACACATAAATAAATGTGTGCATACATGTACTCACAGCCACGCCCATGCAGTCTCACACACCTGCACACATACATAAGGCATGTCACAGACAGCAGAGTTGGCTGACGCAGACTATAAGTCTGGTTGGCAGGCTGCGTCTCATGGAGTGATGCTAACATTCTCTCCCATTGCTCTCTCTCTGCTCACCTTGCATGCTCCGCCCTGCTGCTCTGATCTGATTGGTCTAGAACTGACTGTGCGCCCAGGAGGGCAGGACGACTGTGTAAGTGCGCATGGAGCTCATCTCATATCCGTCGGCTCCCTGTAGTATGATCATTTTTTCTAGCCTGTGCGCTGCCTAGCTACCTTTGTTCCATTACACTCTTTAGTCCAAATCTCACCCAATATCAAAGTTTCCAAACATATGCAGTAGAGGGAAAACATGTGCCACACCTGTACATAAGATACTCTCTAACATGCATGAATAAAACAGACACCATTGCACTAACTCTTGCCACATTTAGACCTCTCTTCTGCTTCTCCCTGCTTGCACCAATATAGACAAAACTCATGTTAGCCTTGATCTCTAATCCATCCTTCTTTTCCTTTGACCATCTTTTCCTCCATTAGAGCAGTAGTATGCTATAGCTACTTTTAGACTGTTTTCTATTATTATTTTTCTAAAGAGGGTCAGATGTCAAAAGGTAGATAAAACCAGAATTTAATGGACCTGTGGAAGAAACTTGAGTGACTGCTGTTCACATCATCAGATCAGATTCCTACTGCTTAAGAATTATTGCCAGTGTGTGGCCAGTGCAGTACTTCATCTTTATGCTGCAGGTGGTAAGATTGGGTTGGGTGGTCACTGAGATTCCTTAAATGGTAGACTTACTGCATTGAATCAAGTGTTAGCTGGACTTCAGAGGTAAATCAGTATTCATTTGGGGTACACAAAACCAAAGCTAAAATACAACCAAATATGAAATTCTATTCTTTCTGTAGATCTGCCTACTGTGTCTAAATGTAGGTAAGAGTGTGTGTGTGTGCATGTTTGTACTGTATTTGTTACGTATTAAAATATGAATTCAGTTCCTTCAGGTTAGTGCTATCTGCAGGTTCAATGTAAAACACTAAATCTGTTTGATACTGTAATTCTTTTTGCTGTTTGTGGGTCACAGTAATCACTTCAGGGAAGCATTCCGTACGCCTGAACAAGACGTGGCTTTTGATCAAATTCATTAGAGGAAAAAGACTATTCACTAATGGTCACATGGACCTAGTGTAGGATGGGTGTCAGGGAAAATAGTGCCATCATATTCTCAAATGATGCCATATTATTCCCTTGCATAGTTGTAATGTATTGCTTGAAATAGTGATGTAAGTCCTACGTGATGTCTCATGATTGAATAGTAAAAATCTCAAACTCATAACCAATGAGTGCAGCTTGCTGCTTTGATGTTGCTGTGATGTAAGACTGGCTTGGTCTGTCTAACAGTCATTAACCTCTAGCCTACACTAACTTAAACTTTAAAATAACTTACAGCGGTTTATACGTATAACACAAAGCTTGGTCTCCTTTTCTTCTTCCTTATTTTCACTTTGTTCTCCTCTGTTAACATACCTGAAACCCTGTCTCTGTCTCTGTCTGTCTCCCCCAGACTTTTCAGCAGCCTAGGCGAGCTCCACACCATTTCTCAGAGAAGTTATGGCACCACATACACCATCCGCCCTGGCAGCCGTTACCCCGTCACCCGACGCACCCCAAGCCCAGGTTCAGGCTCACCTGATCGGGGCGACCCTCTTGGACGATTTTCAAGCTACGGCCTACCGACCTCATCGACTACACCGCCACAAACCATCCTCAAATCCTCTAGCCTCAGCCTACCCCAGGAGCCTAAAGAGGTCCGCTTTGTAATGAGGAGCTCCAGCGCCCGTTCCCGCTCTCGCTCCCCATCCCCGTCCCCTTCCCATTCCCCTGGGCTGGGGTCACCACTTTTAGCTCTCCGGCCCTTCCACCAGAAACCCCTCCACCTCTGGAATAAGTACGACGTTGGAGACTGGCTGGAGAGCATCAATCTGGGGGAGCACAGAGCAGGGTTCCAGGAACATGAGATCGAAGGCTCTCACCTCCCAGCTCTAACCAAGGATGACTTTGCAGAGCTGGGAGTGACACGAGTGGGACACCGCATGAACATTGAACGAGCACTGAAACTGCTGCTAGAGAGCTGACCCCTGCCCTGAGACACAGCAACAGATGGATAGAAAGATGAAGATAGAACGGGCAATATATAGAATTGGTGAAAGGGAAAAAATAGGGGCCGCTCCTCTTTTACTCTGGCTGCTTTTATGTTCTGCATCACAAATGTTTACCTATGGTCCTTAGCGACACTTTACGTTCTCGTTCTGCATTAATACCCTGCACTTGGCACTGCACTGAAGAGGAGGAGTCAATACGTTCGTACCCCTCTACTCGGCCCTTAGTGTCTGCCCACCTCCTTGCCTGCAGCCAATTAGATCAGACCTCAAAATGGGCTCTGGTCTTTCTTTGCCGAGGAGAATAGCATGAGCTCCAATTAAAACATTTGATTTGTGAAAGCTTCAGTTGTTCCCTTAGTAACACCAACACTTTCTCTCTCACTAGTCCCTCCTCTCCTCTCTACCTCTCTATCCCTCCATCTATTAGGCCTCTGAAAGCCTTCAGCAGTTTGAGTAAAGGAGGAGGAGGAATAATTTTCGTTCCAAACAGAAAGCTCAGTTGCCTTTCAAAATATTTATACAGAGATCAACAATGATGAACACAGAACTATGGACATAGTGCTGACACAGCTCTGAAAAGGTGCGTCTTCTCTATACCTGCTGTTGTTTTTAAACCGAAGACTTTGGAGCCCAGAGGTGGAACTCCACAAAGTAAACCACGGGAGAAAACCTCTCTGCCTTGGTACCCAGACTGTGCTATCTATTATATTTGGAGAATGTTTAACCAACACTCGTGGCTTTTTTCATAATCAATTTTTTTGGTTTTCCAAAGGGAATATTATATATATATATATATATATATAGGTATTATATAATATGATATATATGTATCTAAATATAGCTTTCAAGAAAAGACGATGTTGCAAAGAGGAAATATAATAAATTAATCTGCGCCTGTTTTTGGTTTTTAGTATAGAAGGCAGAGAGAAATCTTTAAATTTATTCCACCAATAGTTTACTCATTTCTACCAATTATATACATATATATATATATATTTGAAATTAAAAAAGTATATAGATATGGAAATGAAATTTTTGTCATAGGTATACAACTTTCCTTATGGTCACCCTTTCTTGAACCGTAGCATGACGAGTTGCATCATGTCTTAGACAGAGAGTCTGTTGTTTGTTTTTATTTTCTTACGGTCTTCCTTCATACTAAAGGGCATCCCGTAATGTGAGGCTGAGACCCCAGTTGACACCCATCCCTACTGCTTCAGCTACAGATCTCACTGACGTGGTTCTGACTCTACTTTATCCACGACAACATGCAGTAAGGACCACCTAATGAGACAGCTAATTGGTAAAAGGGGCTCTTTATCTTTTGCCTTTTAATCACTCAGGGATGGAAGTTTGGGGCACTAGCATGGAGAGGTTGTTGTTTTATTACTATCTATTTAAATTATTACCTGTTAGGACAATTTAACACCACCACAGTCTGAAAAATGTTAGAGGGCCAGTAAAATTTCCATCCCTGTGACCCCTGATGGCGCTTCTTCTCAGACCAGGCAGCACAAGGTCTGGTATCATGGAAGCGCCAGATGGCAGAAATCTCTTTTAGATTTCATTTTCGCTGCAGAAGGAAACCACTATTAAGTTCCAAGTGTCAAATGGCCTAATTAAGCTTAAACTGTTGAGATAAAGCAAATGTTTGTTTTCCTTAAAATCTACTTTTACCTGGAGTATATCTAACAAAAACTTGTCATACAAGGGCTTAAAAGAGCTATACATAATGTGTGTGCCCTTCTGAGATGCCACTGCAGGAAATGTGTCAGGCTGTGGGGATGGGAAAGCCTCTGTAAGGTCTTAAAGAAAATTCAGTATTTTACAACCTGGCCGTGTCTTGCAACATCGCTGCTTCCCTGTATCTCTACGATTTACTTAGCGAGTAAAATATTATCATAAACTGTGGCAGCCAGAACTCTAAAAATAAGACCCAGGTTGTAAAAAAAAACAAAACCTGAATTTTCCTTTAACAATACAAAATCTGCAATTGTACTCATGAGTAGCTTCTGCTGGCAGTGAGAAACAGTGAGTTTTATTCACGCAACAAAAAGCATTTTATCCATAGCTTTTCTCTAACAGAAGGACAGGTAATCTCTATTACCACTAAAAGTCTCCGTACATCAGCAGCATCCAGTCAGTATGCCGAGGCAGTTGCACTTGGCGATGTGTGTGCATCTATTTTCTTTTCTCTTTTTTTTGCTAACAGTTGTGAAAAGCGGGTGGTGAATATAATGTCGTATCTGGGTTGTAGGAATAGCACTCACTGCCTCACTGTGACCTCACTGATTATTTTACTTCTGACTCCAGTGTTTATTGTTTTCTATTCTTTTTATTTCTTTGTTGATATGTTACCCTCGGACACTGGGTAGATTTTGTAGCGTGTGGAACATGATACTTAAATCTTTCACTCATTTGAGTTTTAGAGTGACAGAAAAAAAGACAGAAAAAAACTAATATCCTGTCCATTCTAAACTTACACTTGTAAAAATGAACAAACTATGAAAATTTGCTTTTTTTTTAAAAATCACAAGCAATGTATATATGATAGATTTCATATAAATTTTTGAAAAACAAAAAGTATATAGATCTATATATGAATGTTTGGCATATATGCATAGTTAACCACCTGTGGAAAAGGTGAGCAGATTTTATTCTTTCTATGAACCCTTGAACTTTTGGACTCTGAACTATGAACTAGGGGATGATTTGCACAAAACAAGGTGACAAGGTGCTAACATAAAAGCCACCCAACGTCCAAGCGCATGCGTGCATCTGGATTCCCTGAATCTCTGTGTGGTCGTTCCTCTTAACCATATGTGTGTGACTGCGTGTGTGTATGTGTGCAAATGCTTGTATTTGTTTCCATTTCTTGTGTGTATTTCTTTGAGAGAGAGACAATGAGAAGACGTGTGACAGTGAGAGAGTGTGTGGTTGATTGTTAGGGTTTACATCGATAGAGTTAGTCCACTAATAGCCTTACTGTATTACCATCAGAGATTCCCGGCAGTGGCTGTCACACAATCAGTCTCACACACACAAACTGAAAAATGCACACATTCATTCATCTTCTAATCCAGAGTGATCATTGATCTGCATTCTTGTTTTGTACTGACGTCTTCAAAAAGTGGACTGCTCTGCCCAAGAGGGAGACAGACAGAGAGAGAGAGGTTATCACAGGGTATCGAATGAAACCACTGTCACATTTTATATTGTAAGACAACTACAACTCACCTTTTAACTGTGTAGGTACAGCTTATGCAGTGTCACTGTTTTGTAAAACCATTCCCAGATGGCATCTGCGCTCCTTACCCTCCACTCTGTCTGGCAGCACTCCTTTTTCCTTTTTCAGACCTTCAGTTTCTGAGTTTTGGATATGCTATATGAGGTGATTCAGTGAGGAACAAACAAAGGAAAAATGTGCCAAAAAAAAAAACAACTTAACTTTTAACTGTATATTTGTCTTTGCTTTAGGACTATCTTAGTTACAGCATTCTTGAGCTGTTAAGACTCAATAATATGGTGCCATCTCCTGGAAATCTTGAGTACTACAGACATTTGTTAGATCCTTCTGTATTTCTGACAGGTGGAAATACAGTCATTGTTATTATTTTGTAAAGATACAGGCTATTGCTTATATATATATATA
>LKNJ01002524.1:38356-98760 GCA_002120245.1 Maccullochella peelii
ACATACATACATACATACATATATATATATCCTATATTTTTTTTAGATAAACCGTTTAAGGCTAAAGGACCAAGAAAAATGTACACTTGACAGGTGCATCTTAACCAGAATGCATTGTGATACGTCATAATTTCCTCTGCAAAATGCACAGGAGGGCCAAGTCATAAATAAGTGTAAATAAAACAAAAAGTTTTAGACATTTTTATGGAAACTTTGGTTTACTTTTCTGAATACTTTTTAAAGTCACTTATTATTATTTTCAGTTTACCTTCCTGTAAGTTCCTGGTTAAAGGATTACTGAAAGGCACCGGTCTTGAAACCAAGAGTGTGTCTTACCATGATGCATGCATGTGCTTTGTGGTAGTATGAGGGATGCATGCTCTGAAATCTCTCCTGACCAGCAGTGTCCCAGAAATCTGAGAATCAAAAAGAAAAAACATACCTGCTCATTTACAGACGATTTTCAACTGGGTAAAAATAATTCCTGTGGTCACAGAGCAGAACAAAAGCAAATTGCACAATACATACCGACAGCTACTGTCTTGTTTCCTACAGTGGCTGTGTGTTTGTAGAGAGTCAAAGCATAGGTTGACAACTGCTGGGGACGGCTGCAGAAAGGGTTAAGGATCTCAACCTCTCAGGACAAACATCTGCTTTGTTGGAGGCATGCCAGCTTGACCTTAAACAGCATGTTCATGGCTGTAATGGCTATGACTATGACAGGATGATATGACTTACAAAAATGACTGATACAGATATGTTTCATTTTGAATTTCTAAAGCTGCTAAAAAGGATACTATTCGTCCATGAGAAACCTCTCCATCAGCCTGAGAAAGAGAGAAGCAGTCTGTGTCAACGCAACAATAAAGTAATGTTAAACAGGGCAACAGCTAATCCACTGAGGAAAGTTATAAATATTACGAAACACAAAACAAGCTTATTACACCCAATACTTACTTAGATTTACCAACTGCGCTGTCTCCCAGACAGATGATCTTCACTTGTTCGTCTGCATCGTACTTCTTTTGGTCCAGTTCAGGGACGCTGCCAACGTCGCCAGCCATTTTTCACTTTCTATCGCTTTGACTAGGATGATTGTATTAGCCAACGCTTGCCTAGCTGAATTTATAAATGCCTGAAAAAAATGACTTAAGCTCCTGTAGGAGCTAGCATACAACGGTGATTGACAACGAGGATGAGTGTTAGCTAGCTTGCCATTGGTTAGCTGAGGTTAACATCGTGTGTTTCGGCTTGATATCGCTCATTTCACTGGTTCGTCGGTCCTCACATCAACAACACCGACGCTAGCTGGAACTTAGAATAGTACAGATACAGTCATTGATTACATTTGTCTTTTTAAAGTCTCTTCTGAGTAGTAGCGTTACCTTCACGGTTCACCCTGAGAAACTGGAGGAAACGACTGCTAGTTAACAGTTGGCTAGCGCCGCTTACTGAATTAGCTTTGATAGCATTTGCTAACCAGGTGTACTTATCCAAATGTCGCTGAGTATATTGTGTATATTACTTTTGTCTGTCACAAGAAAAAGTTAATCAATTTCATATACTCATGTAGTTATCCAAATATTAAAAGTTTTTTAAATGTTGCATGATGTCCCCGACGGTTTTCGTTCCTATGCAACGGGGACGCCCGAAGGACCACTTCGTCATGGTTCCTGCTGTCCTTACAGGTGCCTGTCAAAAACCTTTCTCCCAAATTTGTTTTTTTTTAAACGCAAATCATTTAATGTATTTTTACGAATAAAACTGTCCAATTTTCTTTTCTTTTTTTTCTTATCCCCAGTTTACAAATGTCAAAACGACAAAAATGTTTGCTCTTCTGTCTAGGAGTTCAAAGCTAATGCATTAATACATTAAGAAATGTTCAAAATTAAATTAGGACAGGACATCTTTTATTTTTAATGAAACAGTTTTCTAATCATTTGTCTTAAATGGCAGTGAGGTATGGGGTTTTCAAAAGTACTCTGCCTTAACTCTGCACCTGCTCATGCCCAAATCGTTAACTTTAAAGTATTCAGAAAAAGCAATCAAATTCTGCAGCCAACCCTACCTCTCTACCTGTTACCATCAGAGAAGTCCTTGAAGAACATACCCCATCACATCTTTTAAGACATAATATCCAAGTTACAGTAAAATTGGAGAAGCATTCTTTCCCGGTTTTATATATCTCCATTACCACTTCTATACTAGATTAATTGCAATGGATGTAATTAGGATTTTGTTGACATTAATGAAGACAGCAAAGACTTTGTCAAAGCGAAACACGTTTCTGCAAATTGATATGAATGAAAGTAGAGATATAAAACACAATAATGTATTTCATGAATATTTAACCCTTCAGGTCAATATTTAGTAGAGTCATCTATGCCAGCAATTATAGCCTTTAGCTATATGTATAGCCTATGTGGATTGGCCTTTATCAGCTTTGCACATCTGAATACTGCATGTTTCCCTCATAAACTGCTTAAGCCTGACACAAATTCTGGCTGTTTGGTTTGGCCACTCCATGACATTTACAGTGACGTTGTTTTTCCTGTGTAGCCTTGTACTTAAGATAATTTTGCAGGAAAACACAGTCTACAACATTCTCTTTCAGACTGCAGCAGGTTTTTCCTCCTCAGTTTACATTGTGGGTGCACTGCCATGGGGCCCTGCATTGGTGCCCCTGTGTGCTCAGTGTCTGGTCGAGCAGTGGGGGCTTGTGCCAGCGCCATGTGGTTAGGGTGTGTAGTCAGGGGCACTTGATTTGTTTAGTGCATCAAAAACAATACTGTAACATTCTTGATATTTATAACATTCACTTTCTTGATAAAATAGTTGTATGGTCGCTGTTACATTGATGTTTTAGTTGCCAGATCAACAGACCTCTCTTAACACTGGCTTCATTGCATTTAGGTCAATCCAGTGCCAGAGCCTTGCTACGGTGCATGTTGGCTCCCTGATACGGCTTACTAGGACACCTAAATGCAATGGAGCCATATTTAATGTTATTAGTGACACTTGCACTTTTGCTGCTATGACATGTCCAATTATAGTTGATACTGCAGACAGTTGCCTACTGAAATAGTTAATTAACCAATCAAAATAATGGGCACTTTTCTATACCAACAAGGAATAGCTACCTTGAAAAATAAAATTGGTCTTAATTACATTCTTAAAAATCATGTTACATTAATACAAATGTCAGACATGTGCCACTGGTGAAACGTTTCTTTAATTCAGTTTAATTTACTTCAAATACTGATAGGGGTCATAACGATGACAAAGTGACAAGTACCAATACAATAGGGCCTATAACTGTGGAAATAAAATATGATCTCAATAATCTTTACCAGCTTGCTTTTTGTGCTTTATTCGATACTGCTATGTGAATTTCCAGTTAAAATAAGAGATCATTCGTGACATCATTCAGTCACATCTACAATGAGAGGTGAGATGTATTGTGAGTGACGCAGTCCAAAGGAGAAGCTTGGAGCTTTTGCTCTTGTGAAGGTCACCTATAGGAAGAGAGAAATGTCAGTGAATTAACAAAATGCACAATATTTTGGGTCTTTGTGATGATCAAATAAGACATAATGAGGTTTCTTACCTTCTCAGGATAGTGTGCACCAGGTCCTGGTTTCCTTGTGGTTTCACCAGGTGTGAAGTTGCGGCCTGTCATGCTGTACTGGGGAGGTTTTTGCCTGTAAATACAAGGATCCACAACTTTGTAGGCAGCAGGACCGGGAGTCTGGAGTGGAAACAAACGTATAGAGAAGAAGAGTAAATCACAGGATTTCTAGATTTTTTATTTTCATTTCTTTAAGGAAATGGTTTCAATGCCTATGTATAAACCTTCTTCAGGTCCTCATGGAAGCTTCCAGTTTTGCTGCGGCCACAGAGTGAGAAGGTGGGAGCTGCAGATGTGGCTACAGTATTGGGCCCCAGCACAGAGGGCAGAGTGTAGGAGGCTGGACCTGCAGTATGAGCCGCAGGTGAAGTTTATATTCTTTCTTCCATGAAATATCCACAGCTCAAATAAAGTTGACAAAATATGCTACCTGGTGTTTGGTTATTGATGCCTTCTTTGGTCCTTCCAGATAGAGAATAAGCAGGCGAAGAGTGGAAGATCGATTTTCCTGAAAGCTCTGGAGAGTATTTGCCTGAAACACCAAAGAAACGTATTTAAAGACAATGCTGACAGGTAAAGTGGCATATTGTCAGCTTTTGTGTCTGTGTGTATCTGAGATCAGCAGTATTTCATTTTCATGTGCTTTTACAAAATCTTTTTTAATGTATAAGGGGTTTTTCTGACCTGGTCCAGGAGCCTGGAACAATCCTGGCTCCTTTGGACGGCTGTGGAGTGAAAACGCAGGAGTGCCGTCTCGACCCGCTCGGGTGATGTTGGAGGGGACGAGGTATCTTGGTCCAGGGGAGCAGTCAGAACTGGTCTGGTCGTGACGTATCCCAAAGCTGAACATTGGTGCTTTGTATTTAGTAGGGTCGTGTTTAGGAATACCTTTATGGAGGAAACAAGGACAGACAATGTCAATTATTATAATGATAAAGGTGTTGGTGGTGAAAAAAGGCTTAACGGCCATTTTGGCTATACCTGTGAGTCCAGGCAGTGCATACTTGGGTCCTGGGCTACCATAGAGGGCAGCTATGGGCCCTCTTGGCTTGTGGGGCCTCCAGGTCCCAACCCAGGCTTCAGTGCTTGACATTACCCTGAGAGAAAGAGATGGATTGTGACCAAAAGCAAACAATAAAGTGGCTTTTAAGTTATGAAGAAAAAGAACAATAACAGGTGCATGCCTGGTGTCCCTTACGCTCACCAGTGCTCTTGGAGGGGGAAAGAATCCATGGGTAGGTTGTGGCATCAAAAAATCTAATTCAAGGCACTCAGGGTGTCTTGACACACATATCTTTTAAATTGCAAATGTAGCTCTCATTAGAATCGCTAATGGGTCTGTCTGGTGCTTGAGGTATTTTAGAGTCCACTCTAAATTTGGTAAATATTCCTTTATATTCTGTGCTGCAACTAACTGCGACTCTTTACACCAAGCTGTTAAAAAGGGGGGTATTATGGGAAAGATTTGGGATAGATTTTGCTATTAGAAGTGTTATTTAAGTGCTGTTAAAGCCTGAAGGCACCATTTAAACATTCTGCGCCATTCTGATTATACTTATATTGACAGCCAATCACAGTAACAGTTTTTGAATGATAATAAAAATAATCAACAGCCTGTGTTCATTAGAAAGCTCTGAGGGGAAAATGTCATCAGTGTGCTTCATAGACATACTGTACAGTACTCAAACCAATTTGTCACAAAAATAAGAAAAACACTGACTGAGTTTGTCTAATTAACCTGTGATTGTTTTAAAATTCCATTGTTCCAACAAATTTTTTAATTGTTTATTTAATGGTACATTTTGGCAGATATAGATTTTTTTTAAGTTCAGGTTCAAGTTCATCACTTTTACCATAATAATATACAGCTAGTTAGCTGGATGAACTATTCAGGGTACAAAAACCAACAAAACATAAAAACGTTAAGACATAAATATAAAAAGTACATATTAAATTTAGTAATATTAATCTCTCTCTGTTTTTGTGGTTGATTATTTCCTTCACTAGTCACACTTATGAAAGAGAGCATGTCATGTTAACTTAAGTTAAGTTGCATTAAGTTTAAGTTAGCTTAAATAAAGCATCAGGCTAGTGAATGATAAATCATTCTACTGGCTAATTTAATCTTCTGGTAGCAATTTCTGTAACTTACACCTAGTTAGATTACCCAGCAGTGAAAATTACTTCAGAAAAGTTAGTCACTGTCCTTTATTTAGACCCTCTAATGAAATACATTGAAGCCAAGTGAAGCCAGTGATCTGTATCATACACCCAGAGTAGCCTGCAACAAAACCACAAGACGTCTACCAAGTGCATACAAACTTATGAAATCAGTGACTGCTTTCAGCTTAGTTTAGTTACTGTTAAAATAAATAGACAAATGATTTTACCTTATAAAAATCCCGATTCTGCTGTGAGTTTCCCACTATGCTGGGTTTTATCCCCGGAACTCAGCATGTGCACTGAACCAAAACACAGATTGTTTAGTGCTTGTCAACTTCACTATGACAACGTTGCCATGGAGACGACTCTTTGACAGACATGCTGTTGTGTATCTTTTTTCTTTCATAATTGTAATTGTGCTTTGGCAACACATGTCAAATGACATGCCAATAAAGCCTATTGAATTTAATTGAATTAATTCATTTAATCAAGTATAAACAGTGCAGGAATTCCCAAAATGTGAATACATAAAACACAGTGTGCATATGGTGTAAATGATTTATTAGGTACGAAAGGCTGAAACAGGCCACAGGGTCACACTGTTTGGATTGATTCTGCTAATACTAAGCAGCAGTAGCTTACATACGATTGAAAGTAGACATGAAAGAAAATGTATGAGCCTACAGTAAACATTGTATCATTGTCATTATTGAATTCTAATTCAGGGGCTTTCTTTTTTTCATTAAACTCATAGTCTGTTTAACTGTTAAAGGGATCAGTCTTCTTAATCCACTGTAACCACACAAGACTGACTTTGTTCATAAAGGGCAATAAATGCTTGAAAATGAGGGATGTAAACACAAAAATCTATATGAACGAAGACTTCACCCAAAACCTTCTACCTATCTATACTTAATAATTAATCTTATGCTCCTTATTAGTGATTGGCACATTTTCACACATTTATTGCCCTGTGTGAGTGCTGGTAGTGTGTGGAAGCATGGGCAGAGTACAGTTAAAATTGAACCAGAGAGACTCAGCTTAGGCTGACAGGAGTGGAGGGATCAAAGTTCTTATTACAATATCTAAATATCTTGGTGTTGAATCCACTTCCATTGTGTACTTGTGATATTTTGTAAAGGGGAAGATATAATTGGGTGGTAACAGTAACCAAATCTCATCATGGCTCCAAAAAGACCCATCCTAATCTGCCTTTTTCACAGCAGATATTTCAACTTGTCACAGTAGGAAAAGCACAGACGGATAAAGGTGTTACTAATAACATTAACAATGACTCTGTTATATTCAAGTGTCCCAGTAAGCCATGACAGTGTGCCAGTGAGCCAGCATGCACAATACCAGGACCTTGAAACTGAAGCAGATAAATGGTTATTTAGCTTTGTTTATTTTATCATTTGCACCTGTGCTTTCCCTACTGTGACATGTCAAAATGTCTTCCATGAAAAGGGCCTATTACACCTCTTGATTTTGCCCACAGCCCAGGATGAAATACCACCAACTATAAAAACCACAACAATAAAAAAAAAATGCTCTGTTTGTTTTTTGTTCTGATGTGGACTCTGCTCTTCAAAGTGTAGCATTGGTGCTGCAGGCCCTTGTGAGGTATCTATTGTGGAAGGTTTCTCTCAAACTCGCCTTCAGGACCTTCATCAAAGTGGCAAGGCTTCCCATTTCCTCTTGGGGGCGCTGTTGGTTTTAAAAAGGAAATTATTGAACTTTTCTAATGGAACAACAGCACACACACATACTGTGATTCCACATGTCTTACCCTTGTAAGTGTCCGCATCAGTCTTTGCAGCACTGCGTCCTCTCTGTGTGGACACAGGCTAGTCACCGTACTCACACAGCTCAGTAGACAATAGATGGTGTGTCTCTGTGGCTGTAATGATGTAATATTGAAAAGAGGCTGCAAAGGTTTCTTAAGAAGAATACTCAAGAGTCAAAGATGACTTGTTATCATGCATCAGTTTCCTTACCTTCTTGAGCGCACTGAGAGGCATCCTGCTGTTTGCTCCACAACTCAACCTGTCTACATCCTCTGCACTCAGAACAGGCTCCTGGATGAGGTTGGAGGAAACAGAGATAGGACTCTGAGAAAGATGTTTACCACAGTATGGGAAGTGTAAACTGAAATTCAAAACATCAAGGTGTATTTTTCACTTCACAGCCCCAGGACAAATTGGGCATACTGCCATTATGTCCTCTTGTTTGATGCCACTGACCCTTAACTTGTCCAGCCAGGTCCACAACAGACAACTGAGAACATGAGGATCTGACTCAGTGACCAGCAGAGCCCAGCCACAGTCGCTACTGTTCAGTTCCTCCTGTTGAAAAGGTGAGTGACAGTATTAATTCAGTGGTTTTAGAGCTCAAAATCAAAGTGAGATGTTCTGATGTAAAACCAGGTTTGGACCAGTGAGTTTTTCACCTGCAGCAGAGCCGATCTTTGCAGAATGGTTTCACCTGGAGGACCTTGGTCTGCCATGGCCTTCGCAACAGCACGGGCGACTGAGGTTGGGCCTGGATTATGTGGATTTCTGCACAACTTTGTATGATAGAGATCAGAATGTTTTTAAGCATTCACACAAAAAGCTTTCTTTATCATCAGCTTTTTTCACAGTAAGAATCACAGTTACCTCAGTGTTGGAGCTGTATTTGGGCAGTGCCTTTTTAGCTGTGCACTTAGACCTCTTAGCACAGTTGTTGTTTGCCGTCATGCTAGATATTGGGATGTTGAGTGTATGAGATTCCTTTTTGGTGGTCTGGTGGCCTGGTGAAAGTGTGGCAAGGATTGGACTAACTGGCCTCAGATCAGGTCGTATCAGATCCTGTACACACCAGTTTCTCTCGTTTCCAAGTGCTGGGGTGCAGTATGGACTCAACTCCAGATCCTTCAGGACAGAACACAACAAAGTGAGAAAAGCCTCTATGACCAGTTTGATTTTACAGGTGACATTCAAAAACTTTATGTAATTCTGAACAAATAATGTGAAATCGGACACATTTACTGTGATCTTGCTGAGGTCAGAGTCGCTGTAGCTGCGTTTGTCCAGAAGCACCTCTCTCTTCTTGTCCAAGAATCCCAGTGGCTCTTCCCAGGAGCATACTGACCCTGAGCCCTCCCACGAGCCCCTATGACCCTCCCTCACTAAGGGCAAGTAATGTTTGTTCACCAGGGTCTCCCTCACAGTCGTGCTCAGGGTCCTCAGTTCTGACCTCCTCTCCAGCTCAGCGTGGACCTCTGGAGGAGCAGGGAGACCCAGGGCTAAGCAGGAGAGACGCACACACAGGAGGTACACCACCTAATGAGATGGTCAAGAGGAGGTCAGAAAGGCGGTGGAGGTAAACTGTTCTGCAGTACAGTCAGGTATGTTCATGACACAGGATTAATGTAGTATAAAATAAAGTCCTGACCTTGGGTGTTTGTCTGAGGGTGCGTGCCTCCTGGCCATGCAGCAGTAGCGTCTGTCGGTTTAGGTAGTGCTGCAGGGTGAAAGGGGCTCCATGCCGCAGGCGGAGGTCTGGGTATTGGACCAGCTGTGTACCAAGCAGGCGAGCAAAGTCAAACACCTGGTTGATCTGTGCCCGGGTTTGGATAGAGCGAGGCCGTTTAATCCGCACGTAGTGGACGGCCTCACTCGGGCTGATGCGCAGGGTGTAAATCAAGTAACAGGCTATCAGGACACCTGTTGAACAGCAGGAACACAGCAGAGACACACAGGCAAACGCACTGAATATACATGAGAGCATTACATGTGCACAAGCTGACACACATATCGTTTACATGAACAGTAGATACAATATGTATGTGTATTCCTACCCGTCCTGCCCAGGCCTGCATGGCAGTGCACAGCCACTCTTCCTTCCTTCACTGCAAAAGCCAAAACCTTCACCCCATCAATTATACCAACGAGAGAGGACACACCGAAGTCTGGCATCCCAAAGTTGTAAAAGTAAACTGCAAATATACAAATATGTGCACACAGGAATACATTTAGGAACACAATGGACATTCATAGGGATTAACTGTGTTTGTAGAATACTTTATATACATATACAACACATAAGTAGTTGCTTCCCCATTATAATATTTGTTCAAACCTTAACTGTTTCTGTTTATTCACATCAAAAGGGCAGTCAGTGTAGTCTTACATAGTTTTAACCTGAAATCATCTCACCAGGGAAATGTCCAAAAATACCTAATTGTAACTTCCATGTTGTGTATTTACTGTATCAAAATCTCACTGTCATTGTCCATGAAGATCTGTGGAGAGTATGTGAAACCACTTTCAGGGTCTAGGGGCGGTCCACAGTGAGCATGTTCTCCATGCATCTGCATGTTGATGATCGATCTGATGTTCAACCTGGGAAAAGGTCATAAATTATGAGGACAATGGTTGACGCTAGTGCTGTGTTTGTGTCTAAAGAAATGTTTCTTGTAATAATAAAGTAATAATATGTCCACAATAAGAGGAATTAATTAGTGAGATTAAAAAGCAATGGTGTCAGACATCTTGTACTACTCTTTACCCAATAAAAGTAACAGAAGTTTTTTTTTTTACATATTTCTCATCTAGATTAGTTTCCCCGCCACCCCAACTAATTACCTGTATGCACGCAGGGGGTTTTACAATAAGATGCCCTAATGTTGTCACACCTTTTAAGAAGGCTCATAATTCCTACCACCACTCATGTATCATGCATATCCACACACTTCACAGACACACAGGAGAACAACACAAACATTTCATAAATAATAATGAACAGTGACTACCTTTGAAATTGATCTATGATGTTGTACTTCTCAATTAGATGATTGGATGGTCGTGCCATGGCAATAATGTCATCTGTCACCCTGCAATAGGAAGAAGTTCATAATCGGTAAATTACCACTTACTTACTACCACTAACACAGTAACATCTATGAGACTGCAGTCACATAGTCTCACCAGGAGGAGAAAAGGCCTCGAATGACCTGCTGATTTAATTTCCAGCACTCTGGTCCTTCATAGCGGCAGTCTTTTCCTCCACAGGCCAGCAGACAGAGGAGCTTGGGTGGGATAGCCTTCACCAGGTTCTCCCTGGCCTGGGTGTAGGAAGGCTGAGGTACCGGTATATGCGAGGTCAAGGTCGGCATCATCCTGCACCAGGGGAAACCCCCAAGATCAGCCTGAGATATCACACTGAAGATGTGAAGGACTATGCCCTTCTTGTCACTGAATGTGAGCTTTTGACAAAGATACACCTTGTTAAACAATGTGTGTTATTGCATGCTGTTAATTTTTGCAGTAATTTTATATATTGTGCATGAGTCTCAATACTAAAGTCGTTCTGCATTAGATGTATTTGTTCTAAATGCACTGTAAAAAATTTTTAATTAAATAAGACGTAGGGCTGGAAAATATATCAAAAATAGCAAAGTATCCAGAATACAATGAATATATAATATTCTATATAATATTCCAATATAATATAATGCAATCAATTAACTTTAAAACGTACCTTTTGGATTATGTTGGCCTGTGAAGCTGTAAATCCCATTTAATGCATTTCCAGAGTTCAAGAGTGCAGGAAAGTGAAGAAAAAGGGGGCTGAAAGCAGAAGAATACACATGTTCCTCTCTGCTGACCCACACTACTGCTTACAGATACACACACACACACACACACACACACACACACACACTGCACTGACCCAGCTCCACTAAGCCTGATTAGCTGTCATAAATACATTAGAACAGACATTCACACATAATTGCAAGCCAATTATATAATGCTTATACCTTCACATATAAACACTGTGTATGAATGTCCTAATTACCTGGCACCAGCTAAAGCTCCATACATTATTTTACTTAGATAGCAATGCAGAGAAAACATGAATTGTTGATCTCACTACTGTTAATAAGCTCCAGCAGGGTTAATAATAATTAAATAACAACCCTAAAAGGAGCAGTTGTTGAAATTTTAAAACACTTCATAAAATCTATTTAATTATTTCACTAGAATGTCTTCTTCTTAAGAACCAAGCATGACACTTATCATAGGATTAGTGTTTTGTGCTGTCACCCATCTCTGCTGCAGTGGCTCTGGACATATCGCCCCCTGCAGTGCAGCAATGGGAACAGCATGATAATGATGGGGATGAAAGGTCACTACACCTACTAGCCCTCTGTCTCAGTTTCTCTCTATCTCTTCTCTTCCTCAAAAAAATGATTACCATATAAAGGATATAACTCACTAACTCATTTAGTCATGGTCTATACTGTGAACATGATTTACAAATGCAAACACTCCTTTATTTTACTTCTAATTGGATGAAACCAGAGGCAGCGTTATTCCGTTACTATAAACACAAAGCTTGTTTCTCACCATTTGCTACAGAGAAAAGAGTGAAAAGACATTTTTATGCTTTGCTGTAAATGACAGTAAAATTGTGTTTTACAGAGTCTTACTGAAAATAATTGGGTGTGTCACATTATGAGAGTAATTCAGAACATAAAATTTCATCAATTTTAAATTAACAGGTTTTGGAAAAAGATATTAGACACAACAGTGCAGTGTAGAGGCGTTTTGCCTCTCCCATGCACACCATATTGTTTGTTATTGTAATGTACTTTTGTATTATTCTAACATCTAAACTCCATCCTCTGTGTAAATGTTAGTCTAATTGTCTGCATGTGTGAGCCTGGTGCATAACCTTGACAATCACATTTGTTTTCACCACATTTTATGTGTTCCTTCGAGTTTCCACAGCTGCCTACATGGCAAAAAATGTAATATGTATGATTTAAAAGCATCTTTTATACAGTGTTCTGTGTACTGTCCACTTTGACCTTAACTGCTACAAAAAGCCAACAGAATCTCATTCAGTAAACAACCATTTACTGACCTTAACATGTTGCAAATGTTCTCACTGCATTTCTCTCCTAGGTATTATCCAATAACATTAGAGGTCAGAACAAAGGTCAGCTGCAGTGCAGGTCATGTAGGCTCAACGTCTTGCTCACACGTAGCATTGATGTGCATTTTAGAGGTATTCATTTCAACTCGTTAGTTTACAGCTGTAAGAAAGCCGCATGACAGCTTATTTACACCCGTAACCTGTTAGTTCTTATTCAAAATAAGCCAGTCTGCCTGGGGCTATTTTCAGCATGCAGAAGCAGTATATTTTGCTGTGCAGATTATCTTAACCATCTCCTATCTTAGACAAAGATATATTAACAAGATGTAAGATGTTTTAGGAAGTGTAGCGGTTTGAAAGTGAGTAATACCTAAGCAAAGACAGGCCGGGGATAAGATCTGTGTCTTACATCTCAGGCCAAAACAGACACCGCTTACACTTCCTCTTATCGGGCACACTTCCTGATAGAAGATGCCAGTTGAGTGATTCAGTGAGTTATTATGAAACAAAATGACAGCAAGGTGACAACTGCCTCCTCAACAATGAGTGGAGCCCAACACGCATATTTTATTTTTTAACATTGGCTTTATTCAGAGCTTTTTTTTGTAAAATATTTTTAGCAAATCATTTTTTTAAGAGTGGCAGCTCCAGCATCTGCAAGCATAGGTTGGAATGTATACACAAATAAACTGAAGGGCAGGTATGTTTTTGTGTTTCAAGAGGGGTAGAATAATTAATATAATACAGTATTTGCCTTCACACAGTACAACAAACTCAGCACTAAGCGCTGCCAAAAAAAGGACCAAAAAAAACAACAAAAACATGCTACTTTACTGTGTTGCACTGACACTGGCCATGTCTCAACACTGGAAAGACGCTTCCTTCTTCCTTTTAGGGTAAACAAGTATTTTTGTTAGTGTAAATAGAAGAACTGAAAATTTTATTGAATCCTTTTTTTTCACGGTGGTTATTAAAAAAAAAAAGGAAGGAAGAAGAGTGACGACAAATTCACAAATGTTCAAACAGGATAAAATCCTGTTGCAAAGTCAAGTTGCAAAGAAGCACTCACACTGGTGCGATTCTGATGCATCACAGAATCCATTGCACCACAAAAGGAAGTGTCCTATTGCATTATTTTGTCTTTCAAAAGCAAAAAAGCATCTTAGGAGGGAGCATGACCTAAGAATGAGATGACGAAAGGATTACTCAGATGTGTGTAAAGAGGGACCAGAAGGCACAATGTTCCTTTTTGGATCCATTTACTGGGAGGCCATGTGGTTCCACACTGCTAACAAAATCTACCTGTGAAATCACTGCAGTCCTCATCCATCTCATTCTACAGGCTACATTTCTTTACAGAAAGGAGTTGCTATGAGATTGAGGACATAGCAGTGAAGAGCAAAGGGTCCGGTCTGCAAGGGAGTCAAATATCCACGAGGGGTTGTGGAGATGAACAGCTTGTGGCAGCCTACAAGTTGTTCGTCACCAAAGCTCTAGGGTGATATTATCATATCCCCCACTGCTTGACAAGGGCTGCAAGTAAGTCCAACAATTATACAAGTGGTTAATTACTGCAAAAGCTGCCTAGACAGGAGCCAAGGTGTCAAGTGGAAAAACAACTCTCATTACTCTGTTCATTGTTTCCATGAAGTTTCCCTAATAGGCCATTTGCTCATCATGCAACTGAATGTGTAAATACAACTTGTTGCCATGTAAGAATTTAGGAACAAAAGAAGAAAAATAGAGACTATGTCAAGCGATAATATGGCAATAGTATTGATAATAAAAGAAAAAATGAGATAGTAAAATTTCCCAAAGATGATTATATTGTCCACCAGCCTTGTTGTCCTTTTAGTGAACATTGGTGCTGGAAGGCCAAATGTTTCTGGTTTCTGGATTGAATGTCTGTGCCTTCTCTCCTGCCTTGTGGTGTTCAGTCTCTCTCTCTCTTATCTGTCCAGCCGATCTTTCATTAGTTCTTGGACAACTCTTTGGATAGCCAGTCAAGTCCTTCATACAGCCCAGTGCCCTGGGTGGCACAGGTTGACTCAATGTGCCACTGTGGGGTCAGAGATTATAGATTAAATTACAGATCAGATACAAGTTGGATATGAATGCAGCTCTGTGCATGCTTACAGATTTGAATCTTACTGCAGCTGCAGGGAGGACGTTTCCACTTAGATTACTTACAGTTTTGTTGCGGAGGGCGTGTAGGCCGAGTTTGTCTGTAAGTTCGCTGACTGATAAGGCATTGGGAAGGTCCTGTTTGTTAGCAAACACCAGCAAAACGGCGTCTTTCAACTCGTCCTCCATCAACTAGAGGGGCAGAAAACAGATCAGAACATCAGCCCTAAGATTTCATGAAGGGCCAAAACACGATAAACAGATTAAACTGTAATTTCATTACGTGAATTTACAGTGAGATAACATTACTTGTTTGTTGTGAGTCCTTAAAGAAGTTTCTAAAATCATAAGATGTTCCACAATAAGTCTAATTTTAGATTTTACAAAAAGAGTTTTTGTAAAGCTTAGTGGCTTAGGGGTCTGTGAAGCTGGCTACGTCATCACAGCGTCCCCAGTTTAAGTGCGGCCGGGGAACTTTCTTGTACGCCTTGTCAAATAAAGGCAACAATGACCACAAAATAAAACAAGAGAAAACACCTGACGGTTTAAGAAGCAGTGCAGCAAGAGACAAACAACAGTTTAAACAAAACAGTTTACTTATACTTTACTAAAAAAAACACAACAAAACTCTACTCTCATGCTCATTCCCCACTGGCCGACAGCAGCAGACAGTGTAATAAATCAGTGTAAAAAATTCAAAAACACAATGCACTGTCACAAAAATGGAACCCCGGTGGCATTTCACTGAGTGAAAAGTTTCACTTTTTTTTTCTTTGCCCTCACCACAGAATACTTTGGTGACTCATAAAGAGGCTGACCACACCTACTGTAATGAACAGACTATGTTAGTAACACTGACGCAGCACGAGGCAATTATAATATGAGGATTAAGGTGACGGGGAACTTGTTACGTATTGTTGGTCAACTTGGTTACCCAATGCTTTCAAAATTTGTGGGTTAACCATGCAGAGCACACACAAACAGATCCTGTTCTTTTTGGATATACATACAAATTTATATTTTCCAAAGGCATGAACAAAGAGGTAGTGGTTTTAATTTGACTACAGATACCCGTGGTGTGAAGGACTGTCATCTGATGTAGAGTTGACATTATGTTCCATGACACAAACAACACACACAGAAAGTCCAGCAGAATGAATTTGAAGTTTTAAGTGCATTTGCAAAGATTTCAGCCTAAAACTGAAGACATAATGCGACTCTGCTGTTGTAACTGGCGTGGGAAAGTCATTCCACATTTGAAAAGCCAGGAGGGAGGAACAATAATATTATTTGTTCTGATTTAACTACGTCACAGTATGAGACAACTCTAAGTCAGAGACACCTACTCCGCATGTCATGAAAATGATGTCAAATTATGAAACTCGATTCATCACTGCACAGACAACAGATGCAGCCATTCCCCTGAATCCAAAACTTTTTTTTCCTCATATGAGAAACAATAAAGTAACCTTAACAGTCCCCTCTGAGCTGAACATACCATCTTCGAGAGCTCTTCGCAAGACTCTGCCACTCTTTCTCTGTCATTGCTGTCCACTACAAAGATGAGACCCTAGATGGAAAAGAAAACAGCATAGAAGTGGTTAGTTAGCCTGTTCTTAATTTTAGAGCTTAGACAGAAAACTAATCGGCAACTATTTTGATAATAAATTAATAATTTTGAGTCAAATGTGAATCATTGCTGCTTTCCTTAATCTTCTGTCATTGTAAACTGAATAACTTTGGGTTTAGACATTTGAAGAAGTCACCTTGGACTCTTGGAAACTGTGACATTTTTCACAATTTTCGGACATGTTATAGACAAAACAATCAATTAATTGTGAAAATAATCACCAGATTAATTTATGCAAATAATCTTTAGAAGCAGCAAAGTACTTTAAAATAAATACATGAATAAAAATGATGTTAAGTGGAATCTGTGGCCGCTTTGGCACTATTTCTGTCTACTTGATGAAGCTGCTTCAGCACCATACTGTGATGACATGAGTTCTGGTTCATCAAAGTATTGTACTGTAAAGCTTTACTTGGTGATCTGAGTGGAAGTATTTGAGAGCTCATACCTGTGTGTTCTGGAAGTAATGTCTCCAGAGGGGTCTGATTTTGTCCTGGCCACCCACGTCCCATACAGTGAAACTGATATTTTTATATTCTACTGTCTCCACATTGAAACCTTTACAGGGGAAAGAGAAGGGACAGATCTTAATAACACTGTACACAAAGTTGCATGAGTCAAACATGTTGAGGTACACATTAACCAGTCAAAAGGACCATAATGGAACTTAAAAGTAACTGTTAGTGTATCTCTTACCAATGGTTGGGATGGTGGTTACAATTTCACCAAGTTTCAATTTGTACAAGATAGTTGTTTTTCCGGCAGCATCCAGCCCAACTATAGGGGAAAAGTGTGATTAAAATCAACATTTATATCAAGAGAGGATAGAAGTTAGAGCTGTGTATAAGCACCTGCTGTAAATTGCACAACAGTCGTTTTCCTATAGATCTAATCATCAGACAGCAGCGGACATAGAATAACAAGAGTACGTGTGACTGCACAAGGCGAATCATCTGTACTGAGCCATTTTCATCATTTAGTATGAACGCAACACAATGACACTTGATGTCAAATGTCATAAGGAGTTAGTTACCCAACAAATTTAGCTAAGTAGAAAACAACAGATGCCATATCGAGTTACCGTCTAACAAGTTAGATTAACTAATAAAAGCTATATATTTCAAATAGATTATGAATAAACGTAAATTTTCTCCCAACTAAGTTACTGTTGGGAAGTCATTATTCGGTAAAAGGCACAATTGGCATTGGCAGCCAAACCTTGTTTTATTAAAACCTAACTTATAATGTAAAAACATTTTACTTTCATTGAAGCCGTTTTCGGGATAAAGCTGATGTTAGCTTCACTGCCAAACTTCCTTCAAAAAACACCAGAAATAACCTTGCGCTTGATGGGACTAGTTTCACTTTTTATAAACATAACAATTAACCAAATAGCTCTTAGTTGTGTTAATTCCGTTTGTGTGTCAAATGTATACTTTAAAGGGTTTGAGAACTGCTCTGCCATTAAAGACTAGTCGAGAACTAACCTAAGTACCTAATCATCTAGCTTAGCTTCAGCTAAAGCTAAAAACCGTGCCGCTCACTAACACAAACACAGCTTTTACTCACCCATCAAAATCCTCATTTGTTTTTTGCCAAAAAGCTGGCTGAAGATCGACGAGATGGTGAGCCCCATAACTTGCCGAGGATGTTTGAATCTACGAAAGAAGCACTGCTATTAGCCTCAGCAGAAGCAACGTGTGGTAATTCTTCACTGATGAGTTTTCTGTGATTTCCACACAGGACGACTGCCGAGTGCCACGTCCGGGCCAACGTGGAATCCACTACGTCATCACTTTGAATCAACTTTATCAACACACAGCAGCAACATCAGTAAACAGTGCCTTTTTGAATAGTTTGTTGTTTTTTTCATACGAATTTAACCCGTTCTATATATACAATAAACCCTGCGCCAACATTTTTTGGCTATAAGCAGAAGGCCGTCTTTAGCACAGGGGGAAATGCGTAGTCTACATTATTTTCTTTGCAAACAGTTGTTTTCATCACACGTCGTGAAATGGAGGTCCGATTCCTACCACTAGATGTCTCTGTAACACAGACGTTTATCATAATATGATGTTAACTGAAAGTGCAGAGTCACTACGTCTGTGCAGGGCGTGTGTGTGTGCGTGTGTGTGTGCGTGTGTGTGTGTGTCTATATCTGCTGGTTGTCATTGCAAAAATATATATATATATATCACAGAGAAATTATCATGACAGCAGATGATAAACGTTTAGCATGGCGGCAGGGCAAATAAGGTCATCTGTTCATTTGTTAGGGAATTAGGCTCTAATAACAAGAATAATAATAAGGGGGTAAAAATCGAAGTAGTCTGCAGAGGAAATTCCGTTTCACAGTTTCTCTTTACTGTAAGTGTGTCCTGAAAGACTGGAGGCAAAACAAGGAATATTTCCACTCCACCTGGGAATTGCCCAGGGATTCTTACATAAAAGTATTGCAGTGATATAACCTTTCAAGCACACACTTAAAACAGGTGGAGTCAAGACAGCAGCACGTGACAAGGTGCAGTCTTTTATGGAGGTGTGCTTTGTTAAGAACACATTTTCACAAAGGCCTGTTATGGAGACAGGTTATCCAGCTGTGCCAAAACAGAGAGTACATTTTGAATAGACTGATCATTGGATATTTACCATGGAGTTGAGTGGAGATCAGGTAGGCATTACTCTTAATACTTTTCTGTGTATGAATATAATAACTGAACAGCTTCTTTGCATAAAAACTGTTAGAAGGGAAATAATAGGTACATTTCGGATAACATGTTTGAATTCTGTTTTTCAGATTGATGTTCTCTCTACTGAGTACTTAGTGTTGCTCACTCCCAGGTAATATGCTTGCTCATACTTTTTCTGTTTCACGCTTGGTTTACCTTACCAGCAACAAATGCTGTTTATGTACATCAGGAGTTTATATAGCAACCAGACTATGGCATATAAACATGTTTTAAAATGAGTTGTTAAGCCTATTATATCAGCAGAATAATGATTTCATAATTTCAGTTTTCTGATTGTTGAGAGGTTTGCCAAGCCAGCCAGGTAATATGTAACAAGAGGCGGGCTTATGTTTTGTTTCTGTTTTCTTTTCCTCTAGTGTTCTTACATAACGTGTCTGTTCTAATTCACCTGTTGCTTACTGAAAATGTAATGAGTGGTAGCTCACAGGATAGTTGTAGCTTCTGAAAACTTCCCTCAGGGAATCCTGATGCTGTGTCATTAATGAGTTTGTGAGTCGTTTATGAGTCTCTCTGGTGCTTTCTTTTGCTTGTGACAAAGAATGCAAAACAATAAGAAAGAGGACAAAGTAATATTCTCTGTGCTTTCAGTTTGTTTCTATGGAGCCAAGAAGAGGGTTATGATTTGACGCATGTGTCATTTTACAGCTTTTTATGCAGGTGTCACATGTGCCAGACACAGACGTCTTTCTAGTCCTCAGAGACTCTGACCTGTGCAATAAACTCATCTTGGCTCAGTTTTAGTGTTGATGTGCCCATTTCATTTAAAATCGTATACACAGGGTCAAGAAATTGTCTAAAATGAATGCAGTGCTGATATAATTTTGCATCTTATTTAATGAGCCGTTATTTAATACTTCACATATTTCTGATTAACTGCAGTGTGATTGGGAGTTTTTCTGTCCTGGTGGTTTCTATAGTGAGATGGAGGCATCTAAAAGAGCAGGTGAGTCAGGTTGTATGCATTTGTGTATGTGCATGCCTGTGTGTGTCTGTGTCTGCTTTTACTATCTGTTGTGGTTAACTCATGGATTATATATACTTTATTTTTGATAGTTACAGCTAAGCAACATCCTTTATGTGTATTTGTTTGCAGGTGCACCTCCTGGTGCAGCTCGCCCTGGCAGACCTCCTGGCTGCTCTGATCCTGATGTCCACCAGTGTTATGAACAAATTTAGCATTAACAACAGTGTGGTCATCTGCCAATACAGCCTGCCGCTGTCACTGGTGAGCAACAGTTATTTTCACTCTGTTAAACCCCTTAGCCCTACAAATGAATCATTTACAAGATTGTTTCCTGATGGGGCAAGGGGTAATATCAAAAGTTTAATGTTCTTAAACATGAAAGTGGAGAGAGGCTTGGGTAAATACATCCACTTAGATTTAAATACTTCCCAGCTGAAGTGTCTGTAGTTTTCAGGGTTGAAGATCTGATCACTATCTCAGTGTTATATCACATGACTGCTGGAATTTTGCTGAGTCACTTGGGAATGTATCTGAGACATGCCACAACATTCTAGCAGTAAAATCAAGTGTTCCTTATATTGCATCTATAAGGCAAAGTGGTAAGCAGTTTTGCTTTGCTGTGTCTACAGTTAAGCAAAAGTGTCTGCGTTGTTTCCTCAGACTGAGAGGTGAAGCTGCATGTTTCAGGCTCTAATAATAAAAATGAATTAGTTAAAATATAAAAGTGTTAAATGTTTCTGTAAGTCTATTGTATACTGCATCAACTTAAATCTGAATCTAAGTTTTCTGAATATTCTGCAACGATAAGAGTTTGATATTGACTTTACATAAAACAAACATAGAAAAGAATGTTATGTAGGAACAAAAACAGTGTTACTCAGTTTCATTCAGTTCAGATTGTGGATTTCTTTCAAAATGCAGATATGGAAAATATTTAGCCTTTTAAAAGTCTGATATTTAATCAAAGCAAAAATACCTTTGTCAGTTTACATTTCTGAATTGATGGAAATGAAAATGAAGTGACCCCAAGCCTAAAATTATTATTATTTTTTTTTATTGTTTTATATGGATGCAGAATCCAATAGGCATTGCAATGAAGCTGTTATTCTTTTGAACCAACAAGACAAATTATAAAATATCTATGAGATGATATTAGCCCATTGCCAACTACTAAAGGAATATAATATTAGAGAATCATTAATATGCTGGTCTACATTTCAAAGTTAAACGTGTAGCTCACATTTATAGCAGAAGATCTATGACTTCATTGCTTCCCTCCTGTGAATAAGCAGCTACTGTGCAGCAAATATAGAGGAGATAGTGAGTTTGAGCCCAACAAAGCTAAGTTATCCTGACTGCTAGGGGTGTGATGATAAAGTCAACTAACAGCATGCTACGCTCACAATATTATTAAGTACTTAATGTATGCAAACAAGAATTTGTACCTTTGGGATCAGATTCAAGTGATCCTTCTTTCAGCTTCATGTTGCGTATTGCTATATTTTGCATCACTATATATTTTGCCACAATATACTGTTACACCCCTATGTCACTGTTGCGTCTTTGTGTGTTTGTCCGTTCTGTTCCAGACATTTCATTTCATTTCATTTCTGCTGGTGGTGGTTTACGCGTGGAAGTCGAAAAGCGCAATCCAAGGGTGGAGAGCAAGACCCACAGAGGACGAGGGTGGACAGGTGAGGCGTCCACTGCATTTGTAGATTATCATTTGTACAAAAACAGTCAGGATTAATTCAATAATTTCTTTCTCCCTATCTGTCTGGTTTACAGAGTCTGTGTAGAAAGAAAATCGTCGCTATACCTGTGTATGCCATTGTGTGGTGAGTATAACCGCATCTTTTTAAATACTTTAATGACCTTATCCCTGGTGTACACAATTTAATTCTGTATCTCTGTTTGTCTGATATCGCAGGTTGATCCCCATTGCAATGTACTTAGCATATGTGCTCACGCCCTTCATAAAAATTACTTCGTTGATTCCAGTCACTGGCATATCATCGAACGGGATCGCCCGTAATGACAGCAAATACTGCACCAGGTGAGCACACAACCTTCATGATTAACTTCCTTCAAAGTCACTGCTTTCAAAGAAGTTACAGAAGTGAAATAGGACTGTCCCCCTGTGTTTCTGACCTTTTTGATTTTTCTTTTTTCTCAGTTGTATTTTGTTCATGCATGTCTGGAGGGATCCCTGCTCTGGTGCTGTGAGTGTAAAACTGTCTATAAACTCACTTTTAAGACATTTATTGTATACACTCATTTTTATTTGCGGTGTTTTCTTTCACAGAATGTGTTTTATTATTATTTCACTGTATTTGATTGTAATTGTTGCATATTGTATTTATTACAGTGCACATTTTGCTATAGTTTATCATGTTATGGTTTAAAGAAATGCAAGGCAACTTCAACTAATAAGCAATGTGTGTTTGCGCTAACATGATTTTTTTTCTTCCCAGGAGATAATCCATGACATTTTCATCAGAGTTTTTCTTTTCCTCGTTGTGATCCCAGCGCTGTTGTTTTGCTCTGTAAGTCATAAACAATCACATTATTTTGAAAGGAAGTGGGACATTTTTAATTTACAGTTTTGTCTTGTATGTTTGCTTTATTTTTTGCTATTTAAATATAGTTGTGGTTTATAATTTTACATCTAGTATATACTCATATGCAAGCAGACTGTAATCATTTCTATTTTACTGTTTCAGGTCATTTACTATAAAGTTGGTAAGTGGTATGAAAGACATGAGCAGGAGGGGCTTTTTCCTGTGGAGGGAGATGGACGTTCAAGAAGGAGATTCAAAAGAGTGATTTCTACAGCAAGAAATATGGTGATGGTCATCTTATTCTGCTGGACACCAGGTATACACACACACACACACACACACACACATTTAAAGCTAATGTAATACATTTCATCAACTTTAAATCCACATCAGATTGATGTCTTGTGTTTCTTCCTGCTGTAGCTCTTGTCCTCATTCTGCTGTCTACCCTGTTGATCTGGACAAACATTGAACAATACAACCTATTTGTCTTTTATTTGATACAGGTAAGTTTCAGAAGAACAAGACCTGATTTCAAATGATCTGATGTCTGAGTTGCAGGTTATAGAGTTGTTTTTGTTTATTTCAGGCTGCCTGTGTGTCCCTGCAAGGCTTCCTGAACAGTATGGTTTATGCCTGGAGACGGCCCAACTTCACGGAGGCTGTTCTTGGGGAGAATACACCCCTGGTAGAAAACGACCGCATGCCCTTCTTTGATGAATCACTGAGGAGCTCGTCTTGATTGTTGACTCTAAACGCACTGAGAGACATTGTCATGCAGCGGACTGAGGAAGTCTGACTGCATGCCGGCACACTTCACGACTGCATTGAAAAAGACTGAACCATAAAAGGTTTTCATTTGCGGGCTGAAGATGAAAAGAAAAAGATGGAGGTAACACAAAGACTCTTTAAACAAGCAACTGATGCACTGTTTTTCATTGCAGCTGCTGAATAGAACAAAGTCATAGTAGCATATTGTTAAGTATAAATGTGGACAAAAAGGACTTCTGGATAAACTGTAGAATTGTGTTGTATTTCTGTTCTATTAATGTACGGTTTTACTAAGATTTAAAAGATGTCATAGAGAATTATGGAATTATCATGGTTTCTATTTTATTATGTTTTGTCACATATATTTATATTGTTTGATAATGTGCTTTTTAACCAATTGTTATTATTATCATTGACTTGTTACGCAACAGTTTCTCAGTACTCTGTCGTTCAAGACAAGAATGATGGAAAACCTGTCAGGGTTGCATACTTTGCAGTCACCGTTGTGTAATTTCAGAAGCACGTATCACCTACAATAACATTAAGTTTAGTGTCAGCAGCATATATTTTGTGTTGGAACAGTGAGGAAGTCTGAGTTGTTGCAGAGAAGGAACACTGTCTGCCTCTGCCACTGTCTGACTGTCTGTCTGCAACCACAACTGTTAACGCTTATGTAAGCGATCACATGACTCATTTATCTAGTGTACTGTAAAGTCAACTTGATGTTAAGTTGTGGCTGTGCACAGTTCCTTTGCTGCCACGCAGTCGCCTACATGGGAGTGATGCATACAATAAAACACAAGGTTTATACATAAAGCAAGGCTTGTAACTATCTGACACTTGCACCGTTCAATCAGACGGGAATAACATGGTTAGAGATTTGAGATATGTCTGTCAGAAATAAGTTTTGTTCTCTTCTGCAGAGCTGTGTTTTTCTCCATTGTGTTCGCTATGACTTCACTTGAGGAAAGAGTAACACCTTTGTATGATGATAAGTTGAGCTATTATCACAGATCTAAAGCGCTAAGTCATTTTACTGTAATAAAAAGCGATGCAGCCTTTATCATCCTCACCTGCTGACCTAATTTTAATTTCCTTGGAGCAATCCATTATCTGATGTGCCCCGGATACCCTGCTTATTCATGGATATCGTGATAAAAATAATGACTCTGTACCTCACTGTTGCCGAAAAAGCAGCTATACTCAGCGAATACCGAGTACCTGGGAAAGACAGATTAGATAAATCTTGTTCCTTCTATGGGCATTATGAGTGACCCATTTACACTATTTATCAGCTGTTCTGTCATATTTTTTTTATAATTTGGTCATGTGTATAAAGCACTATGTGTTTTGCAAGGACTCGCATCACTGTAGAATGCTCCCTTCCTATAACAGCTTTTATTTAATTCATTTAACAAGAGCACAACGTTTCGAGCCCAGCTTGGCTGCTCATCAGGTACAGAGGCAACAGATGAAGCACCTGGACAAAAAAGATGTGTGTGTTTTACACACTGATTGCTGGACACATGTAGCAAGTAGCCAACCAGAGCAAACCTTTTATTAATGTGTGTTTTATTATTGTTTTTTCTTGAACATATCAGACTATACTTCAAGGTCAAACACCAAGTGCATGATGGGGCTCACTGCCATAAACAGCTCCCACACTGTAGCGACAAGACTGCATGTTCATGTGTTTGTCTGTGTACGCATAGTTGATCCATTAATTATCTGCCAAGTGACTTTTCTGAATATGATGAATGAACCCCACGTATTTGCTGACGAAACTGCCAGGCTGTGGCTTGAAATTACTTTCTAAATGTGTTCTGTCCTCCGGCTCCAAGGTTATCTAAGTAGTTTGGCACACTGAACACAAAGCTGTGCCTGCATGAGAAAAGGAAAAGTAATACATACATTTGAGGGAATTTCAAAAAAACACTGTGTGTGTTTTCTGGTAACCGTACACGAACAATTTTTCATATAAGCACACTTTCTGATTTTCATCAACATCATCATTTGGATACAACATGTTAAAAGCAGTCTATCATAGCCATCTGCCAAAGGTGTATCCTTATCACGATGAGAAAAAAAAAACAGTTCATTCTAGGTCACTCACACTGTTCCTTGTTGGCCTTGCTAATCAGCAACTTTTATTTCAACATTTGTTGGGTTCTCTGCATTAGACAAGTCAACACCTGCTAACCCATCAGTCCTTCAGTGCCTACAGCCAAGAATTCTCTAGTGTTTTGGTGTAAGGTGAGCCAGTGGCACAGCTGGTTATATAATGGGATTATACACCAGTTTTTTTTTCTTTGAACCAGCATACCTGTGTGACACACCTTTTTCTAATCAACACACAGCTCCCTGGGAAGGAGCACTGCTTAACTGCTGAAGGTCATTTTATATGTAATGTTAAAACAGACTCTATGAAAGGCAAGATGAGACATTTCCTAAGTCAATGGTGCAGAAATGTAGATATTTATTCTTTAACACAGGTGATATAAGATGAAACAAAAACTGAGAGGTGATATTTAAAATGTAAAATGTATTTAACAAAATACACTGATAACAAGAACAATACACAGCATTAACATCGGTCTTCACTTTTACACTGATCACAAATACGCTAACATTTCCCCGTCAGCTGTTTCAGTGTCCGGGCGGAGTCTGCAGTGCTTGAGTATCTTGAATTTCTAAAAACTCCTGGAGCACTGCCCTGTGACAGACTCTGTGTTTCCCAACCTTTCTGAGAAGTCAAGGATCACTTCTTTCTAATTATTATTATTATAAAGAGTGAGACACATCCGCTCTGTGGTGTTAAACGACACTCAGTCTCCTGTCTTTTGTAAATGTGCAGAGTTCTGCTCCCAAATTGTGGCACCAATTAAAAAGTTGTTGCTACACTATTTACCATGCCAACCTTGTCTTTTCTTTTCAGAAGTCCATGGACAAGGATCTTTGCTGGGCCATTTCATAGTTCCCTCTTCGGCTTCCTGATCTGCGTACATACACATCATACCTTCTGTCTTCCTCCTCCTCTTCGTCCTCTTCCATCACTCTATCCTGCCGCCCCAGTGCTTTATCCCCCATACCATGATGGCCCTGTATTCGGCCTGGTTTCATACTAGGCCAGCTTTTCTTCCGCAAACTGCTGTTCAAGTCCCTGAAGGGAGGCAAGGTGCTCTGGATGTCCCCTCTGAAAGGGGGAAGCTCCATGGATCCCTTGCCCATGCCATGTGCACCTTGACTGGCTTTGATGGAGTTGACAGATGCCTGGGAACCACAGTGGTGTTCGTGAATGCAGCGTGAGCCTGATGAGGATCTCCTGAGCGCCTGCAGGGACTGTAGTTCCTCTGATAACTCCCCAAGGTCCCCAGACATCTCCTAAAAAAAAGAATAATGTGTTAACATTTGCCAGGTACACCTAATAATGTATCAAAGTAATCAAACTAACCTTGTCTCTGAGAGTAAAGAGTTCATAATGCGGAGGGTCAAACACCTCCTGGAAGTCGCCCCGCTGGAACAGGTTATTCTTACGTACCAACACCTTCAAATTATGATTGAACACACTTGATAAATTAGCTATTTCTACACCAATATTATGTGGCGTGATACTTAATAATTTCACTGTGACTTGTCTTAATTACCTTTTTTCGTGGCTGTTTGACTTGCACCAGGACGGAGATGATGAGGAGCAGTAGTACCACTCCCGTAGACACACAGATTACTGTCCCATGAGTCTTTGTGATCTGGTGAAAAACACCTTTGTTCTTTTTCTCTGAATGATGGATATGAAGAGAGTGACAAAGAGAGATAAAATATGAGGGACACTTAGAGGTACTGAGAGTACATCAACGTCATTTACCTGTTGCCATCCCTGTCAGGACAGTCTGTATCTTTGGTTGCCAGGAACAATTCAGAGCCTTCACTAAAAGCCATAAACAGCCATCTCAATCATTTGAGGTGCTTAAGAGCCACTAAACAGCCAAAAGGCCTTGAAGGTCCTTTAGCTGGAAAGACGTTACAGATGATGAGATCATTATTTTTCTGCCAAGAAGAAATTTTGAAGGAATATTCTGTACTGCCCAACGTTTACCAAGATGCACTGCTCTGTGGTATCAGGATGATAAATTACATAGAAGGACCTGCTGGGAGATTTGAGAAAAAGAAGGGGGGGGGGCTATGAGAGTAGAATTATAGCCACAGATCCTCAAGGAGGTTCAATGTGATACAACAGAGCCAGACACGACGTGCATCATATTACATAACACGACACACCTCATTGTAATACAGGACAGCACAGCAGATTTAAAAAAAAAAAAAGAATTACAAAGTCCTTTGACACAACTTGAGTACCTTTGCAGTTGCTTTCATCCCAGGGGAAGACACAGTTCTGTATGCCATTGCACACCAAAGAAGTGTTGATGCACATGTTACTGTGGCAAAAGAACGCACTGCTTGCACAGGGTGCTGAAACACAAACAAAAGTGTATCAGTATGTGATGCCAACAGACTGACAAAGCAACCAAAGCCATTTACCGTAAGAGAAAGTTCATCCGTTTCTTGTCATGCTTGGCCAAAGTTGGGTAACAGGGTGCTTATTGAATTACAAATATCCTCTTTCTCTCTTTTCAAAATGATACATGGAAATTCAGCATATAATTGCATATGAGTGCATTGTCTACAACTGCTATCAAGTCAACTTTACTCTTAAAAAAGCTGCAGTATTGAACAGAAACCACAGGAGGGTGCTGCTACAAATCTGTTTGCAACATACTGTGCTCGCGCTGTCACAAGAAACTAACCTAAAGGGAGATTGGTAAAAATGTAAAATGCGGTTAAGAATAATCTGAAGGAGAAACTCACGGTCTGCAAAAGACGTGAACAGCATCCGGAAACGGCTGAGACGGCTTGTCTCATCAGCCCACATCCTCACTACTCCCACACCAGTGTCCAGCATGATGTCATTAGCTACTGTACTACAAAACTTGGCCTGCAAGAAACCACACACCATTTTCTCTTATAGTTTTGGATGTGTAGTCTCATTGATGCCAAGGTCTGTAGAACAGTTGCTACATATTTATGATTCAGATATTCAAATTTAAAGGAGCGTGTATGACAAGGAAAGAAAGATAAACCTTGTTGTGTAGCAGGAGAGAGGAATTCAGAACTTTGAATATAATACAGTATTAGTACAATACAAGTACATCAGATGAAGGGGCTTTAATTTTACAGTCTGTAGTAACATACTGTATATTACACATATTATAAAATGTATTACCTTTAGGTCCTCTATGGCATTACTGCCATCATAAACAGCCACAAAGTTCTTCTTACATTCATTTGAGTTTTCCATCTGGTATTCCAAGAATCGCAGGTAAATCTGGAATAAGCAATGAGGAGGGATATAATTTAATTATGCAGTTCAGTGTATTTTGCTTAGTGTGTTATGTTTGAAGGCACCACTGCATTAAAAGATCAAATAGAAATTATTTTGAGCCAGCTTTACTACAAAAGACTTTACACACACTTTTCTTGGGGATTTTGTGATATTAAGTTGAAATCCACATGCTTTGTCTTTATGATTATGTAAAGGATATGGAGCAAACACATCACAACAGATGTGGAGGCTATGCAGGATGCAAAATGCACTGCAGGTTGGAGACTCATCTTTTCAACCACTGTACTGTTTGTTGTTTTGTTTCCAATGTATCACATCCCCTCTCCTCTTTTTCATTTTGTAGAGAAGTATTTTCATTTATCTCTCCTCAACTCTTACCACCATACTTTTACTTTTCTCAGCACTTTTCCCTTATATGAGCGTTCAGTTATCACCAATGTAGATAAGGTAGAAAATTAAGTTTATTCTGCTGTTGTGGATTAGATAACTGGCAAAAACTTTGACATGTCACATGACATACCCTGTTGTTTGTTGGGGCTCGTATAGTCCAGATGCAGTCCACCGCCTGGTCTGGCTTCACTTTATACTCCTCCTCCACCTGACTGGAACGGATCAGGCCGTCAGGCCCAGACAGCTCAAACTGACAATCTGACCCACAGACAGTGACAATGCGTAATAACAAAGTGGCAGATAAAAGGAAAACACAAGAGAGAAAAGGAGATTAGAGGTGATGGTGAAAGTAAACCATGACTTTGCATCACAACTGAAGGTATCTGAGTAGGCTGTGTGGTTACACTACCTGGGATGGGGTTTAAGAGTCCTCCCACATGCAGATGAAATTCAGGGTCTTTGGGGGAAATCATAGAGACAGATGGTGGGATATCACAATATCAGAAGCATCATCAGTGGAAGAACAGATATTTGAATGGCTAATAACAGCAGAGACGTTTGATCGAAGTGTTATTTGAGAAGACCAGATGAACATTCAGTGAGTACCAGGACGGTGCAGAGAGAACATTGCCATACAGGGATCAATAAACCATCCCACTGTGTTTTCAATCACCTGCAGTAAAGCTGTACTGGACCTGGAAGCCAGTCCCCTCCAGCTCTTCATCACTGAAGAAGCGGATCCACATGAAGCGTCCGCTGGAGAGGACGAGGCCAGGACTGGCCGAGCCACAGAAGCGGTTGATGAGTGGTGAGAAGCTGAAGGGACCGTCCCGCACCTCGATGTGGTCGAAACGACACTCAAACGACGCCTCGATGTAGAAGGTGCCATCAAACAGCAGCTCTATCCTCTGGCGGGGCAGAGCTGAGGGAAGCAGAGCGCCATGTCACGTCTACTGATCCAGGGATATAATGCTACCAGAGAATGGACATTGGAGTGAAAAAATAGTTGCTCCTTTCAGATTTTTGTCAGTGATGTTGATGTGTTTTTACATAGAATTACTGCAGGTTAGACTGTGTTGTGGGGTCCAGTAGCAATTATAGGGAAACAAATTGATGCACGCACTGACAACAAAGTTTGACGCATTCTTTGGTGTGCAAGATAATGAGGACTGCACTGTGAAAAGGTTATTGCCTGCCAGAAAGAAAACATTAGAATTCCATAATAAGTTAGTCAGACATTGTCTTGGTTGTGTTACCAAAACAGATACTATTAAAACACAAAGACAACATAATCCAAACATCATGTGTGACCAGTTTATGATGAGCAATGTCAACATTACATCACAACAAGAGATTGCATTCTTGAACACAAAGCTCACGAAAGACTCTGACCTAATATACTATACAAATCTGCAACATCCACACAGTCAATAGGAGCTCAACTTTTTTCACAGCAGTGAAATGATCAGGCTCAGGTGCATGTTGTTGGTTACCTTCCAGTACGTATAGGCACTCCTTGTTGGGAGGGTACATATTTGGGTAGTTTGGGGAGCTGAAGCTGCCACCATCTGTGTTTCGTACCCAGTTTCCACAGTGACGAGAATGCTGCGGCTGTTGAGAGGGTTTAACCCCTTTTGATCCTGCGCCTCCATCTGTATGTGTGCGACAGCCAAGAGACACATGACATTCTGACATTTAATGTTAGAAAAATGATTTGTGCAGTTAATGATACAATGTGAAGGCAATCGACACTTGAGAGGCAACTTCCCTGATCTTTAATTAAATTACAATATGTTTCTTGATTTCACATAGTCCCTCTATTAAAGGAGTGGATATATCAGTCTTACCTTTAGTCTTCTGTGCAAGAGCAAATCCCTCCTCAGTGAACAGAAGAATTATCCAGACTGTAAAAGAAGCCGACAGTATGTGAGAAAGGGTTCAATCAAGGAATACAGGAAAGAGAAACAGAGAGAGAGTTTAGCAGGATTTGTGTGTCTGTGCACTCAGCTGAATCCCTAAATGTACATAACAAGCCGGGTGAGGAGTTCAAAAGCTTGACAGGGAGAGAATAAGGCCATGCTCCTTCCACCATCTGCTTGCTTAACTCTTCCTCCTATTTTTACATCCTGCTGTGCAAAGATGTTTCGCAGTAAATAAAAAAGGTTTCTGTGTCATGAAATAATATATTTTGCCACATTTGTGCCTAATATATAAAAGATGACCTACATAGGGCATCTAGCCCGATGGCACCAGGCCACTAAAATTTTGGTTTGAGTTTTCACCAAAGTGGCATGTTGCTGTGAACGTCCACTCACACACTGCAAGACACAAAACAGCAGTTATCATGCAGGCTGTGGACATTTGTACAGTGTGATTGTTGGATGTGACAACTCGTGACCTGGGGAGGGACCAGTTTAAAACACTGAAGACATTTTTCCAGAGCATTACTGATATCTATGTTTTGGCATCCGTTGTTGATGATTTATTGGTTGCCTTCTCCTTGTTTGTAAACTGCTCACATGAGCCTCTAAAAGCTTTATTCCATGTTGCCATGCATTACGTTAAAAAGAATTTTAAAAACTGTCACGAATATGAACCCAGAAAATCTCTAATATGAACCTAGAGCAGGGTACTCGAACAAAGAATTTCAATTAACTGATGGCAAATTGAGGAAAGTGTAGTGACATTTAGCTACACTGTCAATCTCTACAATGTCTCCAGCTGACTCATGTGACACATGATGGAAGAATTTAAGATTTTTGTTCATTAAATCAATCCACTCCAGTGAACCACTTCCATAGAGACAATATTCTGTGTGTGTGTGTGTATGTGTGTGAAGGAGGAACTGAGGCAGCAGCAGCAGAAGCTGCCCAAATCCTCATGTCCAGTCACTGAGCCACCACATGCTGATGCAAGAGGGAAAACAAATTTCCCCCTTTTGAAAAATTGGGATTTTTCTTTCTTTCTTGCAAAATGTGTCTTTACTTTCAAACCAGTAAAGCAGAGTGCATAGAGCGCAAGCGGGGAGCTGTTACTTCAGCACCATGAACCGTTACACCAGAGACATTTACAAAACAGAGAGATTAGTTTGGCGTCTCCCTGTCTTTTAAAATGTCTCTAGGAAGCAGATGTAAAATTCCCTGCACGTACTGTCTTTTCTCATAGCCTCAGTGTGATGACAGGGATTATTTTGTACACCTGTATAAGAAGTTTGTGAACAACGTACACGAATGTGTCAGGAGCCTGCCAAGAAATCGACGGGTCGAAAAGAACAAGATTAGAAACTCTTACATCTCTCACTCTCTGTCATACACATAAAGGAAAGGAACGCTTTCATCAAATGCCCTAAATCGTGTAAATATGGATTATCCTACTCACCTACATACATCCTCTCAAGCTGAAGTCCGTTTTCTTGGGTTTGATTTCAAACTTGACCAACTGTGTATCCCTCACATCCCGGCCGCCCGTTTAAATCAATGGTCCGGATTAGCGATCGATAGAACCACTGATTCCCAAAATCCAACTTTCACCTTTTCATCCTAATCCCATTGGTCAAGATGAGAGAAGCTTGTGGGCCAAACAAGACCTGATGAACTTCTGACTCATCATTAGAAGAAAAAAGAAACAACTGTCAGATGAGCACAGTTTTCCAGCGCAAGGACGCGGATCCTGCAGAGCTCAAGTCTGTGTCAGTCTGAGACTGATCCGTCCTCTCACATAAACGGATGATCTGTCTGCGGCTGCTCGCGGTTTTAAGATTGCGCTCAGTTGGCGCGAGAAGGGGGAAGAGCTGATTGCGCATGTGCATCATCATACATGAGTAATATATGATATGATAATCCTCTCATAGCCTGTTTGGCATAATGATGAATTGCATTAGGAATTCCCTTTTTTTTTTAATTAGCTGATACAGGGCAAGTGTCCAGAAGGCACATGTGTGCACACACACACACACACACACACACACACACTGTCGCTCACACACATAGGACACCTGTGCCAAAAAGCTCACTGGGCATAAATCAGTCAACACATTGCATTCCTGTGCACATTTATGTAGAGCAGAGAGCAGGGCACTTTCCCTGTTGTCTTTTCTCATTTTTCTCAAAGGACACACAGCGCCCAAAGCCTAAAAAAGCTGTCCAGAGCTGCAGAAAGATGAATATGGAAGCCAAGAATTGGGTGGGATGGAGATTTTCCTTTGATGTGTCGCCTTTAAACAACAGAACCTGTCACCATGTCCACTGGTAGATTTGTGCCTCTTCAGCTGATTGTAATTGCTTTAAATCGGCAGCTTTGTTCACAGAGATGGACACTGTGAGGGTGCCTGGTTGCAAATGAGTGATGTATTCTGATATCCTCCCACCCTTGCCTTTCACACTCACACTTGGACAGTCATATGCATTCATAGTACAAAACATATTTTTGTAGTTTCTTCTAAACAAAGCAAGGGTCTAAGTAGGACCTCAAACTGGGGGCATTTTAATTTCCCATTTGATTTTAGATTGATCATCAAAGTATCATTCTTCACTGCAAAAAAACTGATACCAACTTTTCTAGTGTTGTTGTTACTTCAGTGACTGATACTGTCACTGAACTGACTTAGTAATGTCAGTTACACAGCAATATCAATCTGAAGTTTGCTAACATTAGCTAAGATTAGTCACCATATGCTACTGGTCATACCAGACCCAGTAAGGTTGATTCAGCAGAACACCTCAATGTACTGAACTGAGCAATGGTGTGTATTATTGCTTATGAATTCAACTTTTGATTTGTAAGTGGAAGAGTGTGTTATTAATTCTTTCAAAAGTTACACAGCATTGCCTTAAGTAAAAGAACAGATCTATTATCAATTTAAAATTAAAGTAAAAGTTATTGTTATACAGCAGAATGGCCCATCTCAGTGTTTTATTATTATGTACTTTATTATTGTATTAATATTATTGATGCATAAACATTTAAGCAGAATTTTTATGTTCTAGCTGGTGGAGGTGGAGCTACTTTTAACTACTTTATATACTGTTTAATGTTGACAATTCATCATATGTTATAAGCTGTTCATATGTAAAATCTTAGTCTGCAAAGTAACTACTGTCACCAGAATGTATTTAAGTAACAAGTATAATATTTTCCTCTGAAATGTAGTGGAGTGAAAGTATAAACCAGCAGAAAATGGAAAAAGTCGAGGAAAGTAAAACTACCTAAAAATCTAAGTACAGTAATTAAGTAAATGTACTTAGTTGCATTCCACTACTGCTTACCAGCTACTCACACAAGTGTAGATGTAAGCAGTACCTTCCTTTCAATGTGTGTAATTTATTTTGGAAAAAGTCTAACCTATTATTTGTGTTACTAATTCTGATGATAATGATCTTATTTCCTTTCCTTCCTTGTGTCTTTGAATTTCTGTTTCTCACATAAAACGTGCAAAACAAATCTAAGTAAGACAGAGGAACAGCAGCAGCCATCAAACTTCACAAACAACCAGCAAAGCACAAAGCAGCACATCAGAAAGCCCAGGGGCCGTATTTTCAGTCTCCAAGGCCCTCATTATTCAGTAAGGTGGTACCAATTTTTCTTCTGCAGTAACAACCTTGGGGTAAATTAATTCGGCAGGAGATGAACACACTCACCACACAATATATGCACGATCATAAAATTGCATCATCTGGGCCTGTGCTTTAAAATGACACTATTCCCCTGTGAGTGATTATGAAGTGAAAGTGTTGTCTCGGAGATCCATGAATCATTTATTTTCCGGGTTGTGTTTGGTTTGGAGGGACTGCTGCTACACCGCCTCATCCTGAGCTGTGTGACATTTGAACTGCAGCGAGAAAGTGCGAGTGACGGGTTGTCGACAAGGCTCTATGAACACCAGCTGTTACAGATGACCAGATGCCACAGTTGTCTACAATCACAGTTTGTTACTCTTCCTGTCACTCGTAAACGCACGTGCAAACTGACATACACATACACTTTTGTTTACTGCACATCAAAGAGGTTAAAATCTGCATCTGTTGCCATGGCAGCCAGGCTGGTGTCTTGCCTGCTTCTTCTGAGGCAATAAGGGACCTGGAAAGCAGAGGTTTTAAGGGGACTGACAGAGACGGGGATCAAAGTGGAACAAAAGACACAATCTCCCCAGACTGTCTACCTGTGCTGCTGCTGCTACTGCAGGGAAAGCTTTGCGTTACAGTAAGCTGAAGGCAATGGAAATGCTGTTCTATTCTTTGAATCCCCTGTGACTTACTGTAATGTTGTGAATGTTGAGAAAGCTTTTATAATTCTGAGGTGTCCTTGAAGTCTTTAATTTGCTTCCACTATGCACATCACTGTAGCCCTGTAATGTTTCTGAATAAAATGCTGTGGGCTCTCTCTGAAAGAACTATTCAACCAGCTGATGAAAAAGACTATTCTTTGATATGAATACAATGTTCCCAAGCAAACGGATTTGCTTAATTGTACAGGTACTGAATGAAAACAAGTTTGCAGAGTTGCTCTTTGTATGTATCTAGCATGATTTCTTTTGGTAAAACATCTCACCTCAATCAAAAGCTCTGGAACAGCTAATAATGGCCTTTGTGGTGAGATTGCTTTGCCGACTTTCACTCTTAACATATTTCTTTGTATAAAAAAGAAACAAAAAACAACCACTAGAAAATGTCTTTTCTTTTTTGTCTCTCGAGATCAGTAATAAAACAACCATGTTTTGTTCAAAAGGAATCAAGTAATGGTTTTTCTTCTTTTTGACACATGAAAAACCTGCATGCCTACATGTAACGATGCCAGTCCTTTGTTGTATTTACTTGGATTCTTGTGCGTTTTTTTTGCCTTTGTAGCAATAGTATGGTGACTGGCATGATTGCACCAAATTAAACCTTTATGACAATGAACAACTGCACAGTGTAAAATTGTCCCAATGCCAATCCCCAAAATCTCCCACATCACACTTAATCCTCAAAAGCTCTAACATTCCTCCAGCATCTGTAGATTATCATGCATTATGTGTAAGAAAAGAAGTCAACTGTAATGTGAAGATGTCACAACCTTTTTAGCAAATGGGATGTATAACCACCAAAAGGATGGCAGAAGACAGAAAAGTAGAACTAAAGAAGGATAATGAATCCTCAACTGTTCATTTGCAGGGCCAGGATTGTAATTAGCATTTTGATTGGAGTCGTAACCAGCCAAGTGATTGCTCTTATTAGCGTGTGCTTAAGGATGAAATTAACATCTTTAATTTGGCAGAGTCTACGGTTGAGTGAGCCAGGTGACACTGCTTAGTGAAATCGACTTTCACTCCCTCCATTCTTTCTTTTTTTCGCTCCTGTGAAAGAACACATGCATGCATTGTCTGCATGAGTGCATGTGCGTGTCTTGTATTCAAAATAACTTTGTTTGTCTGAAAAAAAACAAACAATGAGCTTTCAAGGAAAGGGCCATCTTTAAAGTCAGGGATTACACAGCAGGACGTTTCATGCAGTTCAACAGCAACATTTAACAATAGGGATAAAAAGTCCCAGGGGCTCTTTAAACTATTTCCAAACACATTACTTCCATAGTAGCACACTATATTTACTTGCTTTGAATTCTAGCCAGCGTTGCTTGATCTGCTCGGTGTAGTAAAACACACACAGATTGACAAATTTAGAAGGAAAGCTTCAGAGGAAAAATCATTAAGATACTACCACAAGCCTGTGATTGGCAGGAAATCCCTGTGGTTTTGGCCTATTACTGTTGATGAGGAAGCACAGTGGCCTACGAGTCCCGACTTTAACAGGGTGGAACGGATTACTGCGTCCCAGTGACTTCTCATTTATCATCACATTGAATTGTGGGGGGTGGGTTTTGTCGTCACACACACATTTTTAGCAACAGATTTTATTGCCTTTGCTCGCGCCATGGGCATTTGATGTTACAACTGTAGATAACTAATCACCCTCATGCACAGTGCACTGTGGTATATCCTACACTTAGCTGAGGAGACACACACAGGTTATCTAGTGAACCAGTACAAGCCTTTACTTCAATGTACCTACAGCACACACACAACAATTCATCATAACAAATGTTGACACAAAATGTAATCATCCCCATAGAAGATTCCTCACATAATATTCAGCTTAAGGTTCAAAGCCAGACTGTCCCAAGAGCCCACTGAGAGTAAGACAAATATCCTATTCCTGGACAGATTTAGACATATGTGATATCATGTAGCACGAAGAGCTGATGCTCAACTCTGTTCTTATCTCTGGCCCATACGACAACAGATTAAGACGGAGAAAGAAAGGGAAGTAAAATGACCTCAATAAACAAATGTCAGAAAAACAACTACACTACAAGCCGTCAAAACAACCCAAAGCAAAATCCATTGTGAAAACATTTTGTTGATTACTAAACATTTGAGATTACAAGCTCCCTATTTGACTTTCACCCCAATCTTGTGTCTTTAAGTTCTCTCTTCTTTACAAATCTCATAATCTGTTTATGCTCATCCCCTGCTCCCATGGAGCGCTGCATCTTTTCTGTATTATTACAAATGACACAAGTGTATGTACAGAAGCAATCACAAGAAAACCACACACACACACACACAGTTTCACAGAAAACCTTTGGATCCCACTAATCTGCCATTTGCCATCCTTTAGTGTTATGCAACTAGATGCAAAAATCATTTATTTACTTTTCTCCCTCTAGTATTTTGTTCCTTTTGAGGAACAAATGCAAATGCTAATTCATATTTTAAGGGGAGCAATGTTTTTTTGTTATTCAGGATATGTTTTCTGACATATTTGTTCCGTAAAGCAGTTTCCTCATTTTCAAAGATGCAAAATAAACCAGGAATGAAGTGACACTTAAAAAAGTTTTTGGCAAACACCGTATAAGTGAGGGGAGTGGGTTTATAGGATGTTGATGAGCTGGTCTTTGGGTACATTGCTCATTGATAAAACTTTGTTTACCTGTTGGCAAGACATTCTAATTGTCAGGTCAAATACAGTGGATGATCTTGATGCCATATGGTGTATTTCCTGTGATTATTTTAACAATAGAAACAGTCCAAAATACTACTTCATGAAAAAGGTTTCCCCCTTTAATGGTCACATTTTCTGTCTGTTTTGCTTCTCTGATGATTCAACTCATAACCAATGTACACCTGACTTTACATCTGCTTTGGCCAACAGCTAGTGTTAAATGTATCTTTCCTGTGCACAGGACAGTTTCATGTGATAGAAACATTATATACAGGAAATTTTAATCATGCACACAGATATGCACATCAACAACCAGTATAAACATGAATGAGTGCTGTAAGATTGCACTGTCTTTGAACATGCTTTTATACTGGGAATAATTGGCTCCCATGTGTTTTGCAGCAATCAAAGCCAAGTGGGAGCTAAAAGACCCCTTAAAGGTAAAACTGACTTCCTCTTTTCCTTCGGTGTCACACTGTGTGTGTCTGAACTCAGACATTTGAAGTTGTCTGTGTGTCCTTTGTGTGTTGCTACGCAAGAAAGAAAGAAGGGTTTTACTTTAAGTTATACCACAGTCTGCATCTGTGAACATACATGTGCACTCCGTAAACATGCACTAATATGATCCTGGGTAACATAATGAGATGATATTATGTCTCTCCCAACAGATAACATCACTCTCTTTGTGACCCGTGGAATATCTTCATTCAGTTTAAACATTCTGCTCTTCCTAGATCTTGCTCTCTCTTACGCCATATGGCCAATCACAACAAGCATTTCTGGGACAGATGGCCAATGGTAATGACCCTTACTCAAAGCAGGGTTAAGCCCAGGAGGAAGACAACTAGAAGATTAGTCTCACCACTTAGAGCCCTCAGAGTAAGAACAACATGTGAAGAGGAGGCTGTGGAAAACGAGAGGAGATCTAGATTAGATTGTAGAACTCTCCTGATCAAGTCGTTTATGTCCACTTCAATTGTGTCTTCTACACAATATCTCCTCATATTTATATCAAACAAAAATCTGCAGTACATGCCCTATTCAAAATGTATGCATAATGTAATAATGGATGTAATGGAAGTGCTTTTCAATTTTAAATATCATAAAAAATGAGGCTCATTAAAATATTCATTCTAAACATTAAGAAAATCCTGACATCAACATCAAACCAGTGTTAAACAAAACCACAGCGCTGATGCTCTCATGTCGGTAAGTTTAGCAGACGTTTTGGCGATGTCCGACCCACAAATTCAGCAGCAAGTAAAGAAGTGACAAGCTTTACTCCTTCAGCAAACAGAAATCTTCTTAGCACGGCCTGATCTGTGGATGTGGCAGCAAGCCTGGAGGAGGATGAGTTCAATGCCACTTTAGGTTCTTCAAAGATTTTTTTTAATGTTTAAATCATTTTTTATGATGGTGATGAGTTCATGATGATGATGAGTTATAAACAATATATTTTTTTAAAATATATTTTGGTTTCTAGAAACAAACAAATTATTGTTAAAAGAGATAGATGGGATGCAGCTAGAGAATTGTCTGAGATGTGGTGTGTGTTTCACTGGAAATGAGATAATTATTTTGATCAATTTGAGCTTGGTGGCATTTTTCATTTCCCAGTGGTGTTACATTAAAAAAGAAATACACTATACAAATGACAAAATGTAGGTCAGTAATAAAGTTATTCTTAAAAAGTGCCTTTGTTGACATCTGTTGTAAATAATAATAATATGATTGGAGTTTTTCAGGATTTTATTTTTCATTTGATACAAGTTTAGCCCTCTCATTACTTCCTAAAATGCGCTGAACTTGAGAGCTTTAGAGAAAGTGACATTGTGTGTGCATCTGGCTGTCAACACGCTCTTTGCCTTGAGATTTCCCCCAGTTTTTAATTTAGGCAAATATACAAAGCTGGTCTTTGCAATCAAGGCCTAAGCACTTGTAGGAAGGGGCTTTAGAGACATAATTAAAGGCCTGAGTGAGAGAAGGCAGCTTTGGGTACAAAGTGACAGAAAGTGAGAGTCTGATACAAGGTTGTTTCGAACATCAGAGATTAAAAGAGGGTGATAAAAGGACAGAGAGAAGAGAAAAAAGGAGAAAGTGAGAAAAAAAAAAGTCATGCGACTAGAGTAGCATGGATTATCTCCTGTCGGCCAGAATAAGACACACAGGGCTAGCAGCCATCGGCGGCTCAGGATGTCCACACATATCCAGAAGGCATTTCAACAATAAAAAAAAGCCATAACACAACTATTATTATCTGACCACATCTTGAAAAACAAGAGTAAAAAATGCAAAAAGTGGCGTTGATAATGAAACAGATTTTAAGGAAATGTTGTTTTATGTTACTGGCACGAGACCCGATATGCCAATCAAAATATGTGCGGGAGAAGCAAGAAATATAATAATAATAATCTCAAGGTAAAATACTGCAGTCATAAGTAACAGCAAATGTGGAAAAGCTGAGACCACAGAAAGGCCAGGGTGAGAGATGTGAATTTGGATGATAAGACTTTGCAACACACTTTTAATTACATAGCACACTACTGCAACCCTGATTAATTCCAACAGCGATAAACTGTATGTACTATGTGTGTGTGTGTGTGTGCGTGCGTGTGTGTTTATGTGTGCTGGCACATTTGTAGGAGATGGAAGTGAATAGGGATGGAGAGAGATAGAGAGAGAGATTTGGAAATCATAGTTGAACTTGTTGAATATTATACTGTATCGTTTTTAAACTATTTTTTTTAACTGTGCCAGCACTATAAATGAATCCTTTCAATATTAAGTACATATACATATTGAGTACATTTGATATAAATATCGCACTTTTACTAGTTACTAATTTGCATATTCAGTTACATACAAAACTTACTATCAACAAATTAAATATGATGCATAGTTATAGATTAAATGACCCAACAGTAGGAATAACAATGTAAAATCTGTTTTTAAGTAGGAATTAAAAATAAAATAAAAAATTGGAGAGTTTTAATGCCACTTAATGGACTGGCTGAAAAAATAACAAAACAATACACTCATTAAATGTAAAAAAAAAAAAAAAGAAAAAGAAAAAATGAATTGTTTAATTGAAAACATTGCTTTATGCTAATGATATTTTGAGCTGTGTTTTGGTGCATTTATCTGTTTGTCCGCTAAGTGGCGCTAAAGAGTCAGCCAGTGTGATCACGTGACTTCACCAAACCGCAGACTCCCTGTTTGTTTCTCAGTCATTTAATGGTGGATAATACCTCAGCAACCTTTGTGCAGATGTACAAATTATGTAAAGTTTTATAATACAAAGCCAACATGTCAGAAAGGCGCCGGGCGCTGCCGTCATGGATGGCGAAGAAGAAAGAGACAGAGAAGGAGCCGCTGAAGAGCAGGAGAAAACGGAAAACTGCAAGGTAGTTGGCGTAAAAAAAACAAGGCAAAATCTCGGTTTTATGCTTCAGTTAGTCATTTTGACTAACAGATGATTTGTTTTCAGGGCTGCTTTCTACTGTATGAACGAGAAAGAGCTGGTAGAAGCGGCTGTTTCATATCTTACCAACGGTGCCTGCGAGGACGTGGCTCTCCTGACTGACCAAAAGGTGGCGCTGCTTCTCTCTTTTCTTAACGCTTTTTTAAATTGAAATTCCTGTAAAAGACACAGTTATTGATAAATACAGTATATGAATGATGAAAATTTGAAAACATGCCAATATTGTTCAGAATTTTGTATGTAAATTAAATGCACCATATATGTGAAAATCAAATATATTTGGATCATTGTACAGGCCTTTTACTTTTTCAAGTATATCCAAAACACATTTTGTTCACTTACTGTATACTATACCTGCATGTAGCCCCCATTTGTGCCTCTCAGCTAACATGTACACAAGTTTAAAAAAGGAAAAACACTTGAATTATATCTCACAGTTTCTCACAATTTTCTGTAGTGGATGTAAAATGCAGGATATCCCCTTAAGCTTTGTGTAAAACATGAGTGATGAGTGATTGACCCCCTGACACACAGGTTGAAGACAACGCAGTAGACACCACTGTGAAGATGAGGGAGACCCCTGCCTCTTCAAAGCCGCTGACAGAGGCTTTAGAGGAGGAGTCCTCAGACTGCGGTAATGCTCGGCGGACGGTTTCAGAAACAGACTTGGACATTACACAGGTGGAAACAGTGCCGTACACCAAGAGCCCGCAGCATCAGGGGTCTGAGGATCAGAGGCCAGGACCAGCTCAGGATCACGGCAGTCTCATGAACGTTGGACTGGAGGCTGAGAAAAAAGAGGAGCACTCGCAGATGCCAGCAAATGCAGCGGAGGATGATGATTCCTTACGGCTTGTGCGAGAAATATTTTTCACCTGATGTTGAACTGAATGCCACTGAAGTGTGTGCAGTAAGCCTTGTAAAGTGTTTGCACTAAATGGAAAACAATCTCTTAGAGGGGAATGCCACCCAAATTCACCAGACAGTCCAATCAGTACTTGTGAATGCACACTGCTCCTCCATAAAGCTACAAATTCTTTAATTGTTGTCACTGGTATGTAAGTTTTGGCACGGCTCCATAGACAGTGGATGAAAAACGCACACCAATAATTAACCAAAGTTTTTGCATTGAAATGAGGTATAAATGTCAGTGTATATTGTTTAATGACAGCACAGAAAACCCCATCTTACAGTGCAGCTTCACAAAGTCTGAAGTCCATTCAGTGTCAATGGAGCTGTTACATCTTTTAAATCTCACTGTACTGTTTGATTTTACTAACATGGGTTAATGGGAATTTATGTGGTATTTTGTAAAGTTTAGACGAGATTTTTCTGAAAGCTTTAACCAGAAAGCCGGAAGCCTTTTGATGTTGAGATAAATAAGATAGCTGCTTCTTTGATAATGAATGTGAAACCGACAGCAGCTGTGGTAATGTTACAGTGCACCACTGCACAGTTTTAGTGGTAAGAGAGATATGTTTCAAGCAGAAGACCTAAATTCGAGCCTATGTGTAGGCAAGCTCATGTTTCCATCAGCAAAGCACACTCGAGTTTCTACTGATTTACTGAGCACTATACTGCAGCTGCAGTATCTTTTAATAATGATTTCCTTACAGAAATCATTGTCAGTGAAGCAGCTCCAGGTTTTCTCTTGATGACAACACAGATTTAAGCCATACATTGATATTGAACTGGAAGATCATACTCTTATATATGAGTGTGAATTTAGATATTGTAGTTTCTTTCCACTTTAATAAATGAGGAAGTAGCAGTTATTTGCACGTACATAGGGATTTTTTTTCACGAACAAGCAGTGTCAAAACAGGAACTGTCAGCACTAACTATTAGTCTAAAACCTTCTTACAGATTCTCTTTAGCACTTATCCACCAGCTGCACGTATCAGAAAAAGCAGGCCATATTTCTGTTTTTTAGTGAGATTTAATTCACATTTGGTCGTCACTTTCACAAACCAGTTTGTCTAGATTTCAAAATCACTGTTAAAGTGCGCAAAAGTAATTACAGTGTGTTCCAGATGATTTAACAAAAGACGGATAAACTCATAAAATAACACTTGGTTTTCATTAGCATATGCCCCAAAACAATACTTTTTCTACTGTTTAGTGAAAACATAAAGAGCAGATAACATTATAATTAAATGTGTTTTAATTATACCTTCATCAAGCACTTTTGATTCAAGTGTCCCTTCTGTTAACAAGGCGAGGATGACTTCTTATTTGGACCCATTTATTTCCAGTCAGACGTTAGCCTCCTCCCTGACACACGGGTCAGTGCAGTTATGATAACCAGTTCAACTTGCACAGCCACACAGCTATAGAACCAGGGGCTCATGTGTTCCCAGCTCACATGCGACTGATAGAGTAGCAAAAAACCAACAATGCCAATCAGGATGAGTAGGCTTGATGCAGCCTGGCAGGCCATGCTAAACCAGAGTACTGCTCTGTCTTTGGCGTAAGCTGCAAACAACATGGCCAGCAGAGCAAAGGCCACAAGCACCAGTGGAATGTACAAACCCAGAATAACCACTGTTGTGAGGATGATTTTTATCTTCGATTCAGTTGTGCTGGCAAGGCTCCTGTACCAGTCGTCGCAGGACAGTTCACAATGTTGACGTTTTAGATAAAAGTGAAAGGGGCTGATGAGGGCGTCGTCGGAAAGGATGAACACACCAGCAAAGCAAACCAGGGAGGTTAACATCTGACTCAAGATAAGCAGGAGAAACACAGAAATCCAAAAAGAGCGCCCTGTGGGTCCCTTCACAGAGAGAACAGCCATGACTGAAGCCATCTTAGGCCTTATGACCTCTGATCTGCAGATTTAATATTGATGTAGACAGAAATCAATACAAACACTTCAGCCTTTTGGAAATCTAAAAAGAATGGTGCTCTCATCTGTATATACATATATAGCCTACAGAAAAAGAGTATTTCACGGACCAAATTGCCTATAAATTCAATATTTCTGCATTAAGTCACTTCATTATTGTCTGAGTGATCTTAAAGAATCAGCCTTGAATGAGATGGTTATCAGCCTCTCAGCATAACAACAACTCTTGTTACAGCAATAAATGTGTAGGTCAGCTGACCGGCATGTTACTTGCCAATCACGATCACATTGCATTTAAGTGAAATGGACTGTGGTCAACATTGAAATCACAAGCTTTCATTAAAATACAAATATCAGTTAAAAAAGCTCTGATGGTGATGATTTTGAAACATGACACAGGTGTAGGCTTGTCAAGATTAAATACTAATTCATAGCTGGATATTAAAAGTTTGTTTACTTACATTTTTTAACAGAGAAAAGGCGATCAAGTCATTCTGGCTCAGGAAGTGTAGATTTGTCGGTGGTTGTTGCACGGCACGCGCACTGCCGACTTCAGCGTGGACGCGCACTGTGCGTGACTCTGCTCCGCTGGTACGCGCTTCAACGAGATGAGGACTACTTGGCTTCAACAGACAGTCTGACGTGCGGACTTCTCCAAGTTGAGAGTGCGACATCATCTGCGACGTTATCTACTTTTACTACCAACGCTAAAAGGTCCCAAAGGTTGGTCACGGCTATCTGTTTTTAACTGCGCGTTATAACCGGAGCTGTTGTAACTTCTGTACACTTTGGATCGTTTTAAGTTTGTTCAGCACGAGAGGGAGGCGGGGTCGTCTGCAACTGTTTCTTTGTTCGTTTTGCTTAGACCAGCAATTAACACAGTTATTGATTGCGTTGATAATAAGTATAATCTGGATATTTGTCATGTCATTATGTTAAATTATAAAATTGTTCGAACTGCATATGTGGGTCCATGTTCTGACAGACGGCACAGCTCGGACAAGGTGTGGTTGTTTTACAGAATAATTAGAACATGAAAACAACGGGAACCCATAAACTATAATTTTCCTTTCAGGTGGGCTGTGATATGAAGTGGCAAACGTTTTCAGTGCACGTCTAAACTTGTCCAGAATTGATTTCTGCAGGAGTTAGGACCTAAGAGATGGCATGCAGTGCGCAGCAGGCACGAAATACAGAATCAAACAAACAAATGCTTTAAATGATCCTTGGGCACTCCAGATACATCCACTACATAGACACGCTCAAATCCCGACACTATATAGGACATGCTGTACATATACAGCCTGGGAAAGGTACAAGAGAACACAATGTACCATAACACACAACTGGAATATTTTTGTTCAACCAGTTCAGTGATCCTTGACAAGTTTAAGAACGTTTTTCTCTTTACTTTGTTGTTTTTGTAACCTTGAAAAATTGCACATTCATGAATTTGGAATGATGTCATACTGCGCTAAAGAAAAGTTTGAATGTACTTTTTGAAACTACTTAAAGAATATAAGTTGACATTTAATTATTTAAAATAATTTTTAAATTCCTCATTTTGAACTTCTGCACAGGTTCATCATGGGAAATAAGTTGAGCAGAAAGCAAGACGGTGCTGAAAGTGATGCCACTGAACAGACTGCAGAGGTGTCAGCAGCTACACAACCAGAAGACGAAGGGATAAGGCAGACTCAGGGGGCCGTTGAGATAGAGAATCTAGATGTGGTGGTGGGAGAGTCCGTGACACTAGTGGCGTGTTTACCCTCTGAAGAATGTGTTTCAGAGTGCAGAGAGGTGGAGGCTCCTGCTGCCTCTGCCCCACTAAATGATGCTGAACCAGAGCCTGAGGCAAAAGAAACCCCAGCTCCAGTCCAACCTGAGCCTCAGATCTCAGTCAGCGAACCATCACCTCCAGAATCAGAACCTGCTGCAGAACCAAAACCTGTTGCTGAAGCTCAACTTGCTCCAGAACCAGCTCCAGGGCCTGTTCCTGAACCAGAGCCAACATCAAATCCAGAAACAGAAGTTGAGGTAGTCCCTGAGCCCATTAATGAGTCAGTACCAGCCCCAGCTAAGGCCCTGGAGCAACAGACAGACCTGCTTACTCATGAGCCAGTGATTTCTTCACCCCCTTTGATCGACCTGGGTGTTCCTGATTTAACTCCCCAGCCAATTAAAACTCCTCCCTCCCCAGTTCCCATCCCTGCCGCAGTTAATGCTGACAAGCCCTCAGACATCCCGGTGACTCAGGAATGCCAAAACAGTGCTGAGGTTTCTGTGATTTCCACACTTGAGTCGGAAAAGTCTGAGGAAACATCAGAATGTCTGGAAAAGTTGATGGAGGTGGAGGCGGCAGGGAATTTGGAGCAGCTTGTGAGTGATGTCAACGAAGAAAGTCTTAGTGGACTCCTAAAGAACTTGGAGCTGAAAGGAAACGACCTCGTCGCTGACCTCATTCCCACTGATGTCAAGATCCCTGATGACACTCCCATCACAGACATGAGCCCTTCCACTGAGATGATGTGAATCCAGGATGTGAAGAGGATTTATGAAAGAAGTGAATGGATATTTTTCTGTGAGACCCTCTCAAACCTTTACATGAATTCTGAATCACAGATACGATGTTTTTCTTAAGTGGCCTAATAAAGGCAAACAGCTTTCTCTTGTGTGCCAAATGAACTGGTCTTGTCAGTTTTCACACAAAATTAAATATTTATACATACTGTATATGTTCTTGATACATTTACACAGCCAGCAGGTGTGGGGGGACTCAAACAGCACAGGGGACATGAGTGTACTTGAGTGTATTGTTGGACAGCAGAGATCTTTCTCTATGCAAACTCACCAAACAAGAATTTAAATGTATTTCTTGTAGGGACTTGCCATTGCAATATAACAACCCTACGGGGGGAAAGGAAGTGTGAAAATACAGAGGGAAAAGTAAAAGCATTTTTAGGTCGATATGTGAGTGCACAGCACTCAGAAGTTAATGCAAAATGACAGGCAAGGGACAGTAGCAATGCAACCAAAGATGGAGACAGTATATGCATACCGCTATATAGCAGGATACAAGTGTCCAATAAGCTTGTATGCCTTAACATAGTCATATTTGTACCTTGTAATATTCGTCTTAACAGGTGTGATCATCTTATTGTATTTGTAATACAATAATGGGATTTCTTAACCCAAGTAGTGGCTTGCTTGTGAAAATAAAAATATTATTCCACATTTGCTGCTGTCATGGTCATGTTTTTTTTTAACTAGAAGAAATATTATGTTGGAGACTTCAAGAATGGAAATGAGTAAAAACTAGCAGACGTCACAAAGCTACAGTAGTTGTAGGCTCGTCCCATCATTTTGAATGTGGAATAGGACTTGGTTGGCATAAAAAGTGCAGAACCTGGATCTGATGAATGCACGTATTGGAGCTTTCGAAATTACAGAACATGTTTAACAACACACCAGTACAGGACACACTGAAAGCAAATTCCAGCCAACACAGCACAGACCATGTGAGAGAGACAGTGCCTTCTCACAGTCTTGTGGGAGGGAGGACGAGAGGGGAGGGAGAGACGGAGCCACATTCTTTCCAGAGGAAGGAGGTTTTTGGGGGGCCTGGGTCAAAAGTCTTCAGTGTGACTGCGTTTCAGTCCATGAGAAATCTGCTCCTCACATGCTTCTCCCACCACACTCCCCCTGCCCTCACTGCATCGCTATCCCAACATCTTGACAAAATAGTCAGAGGATTGGTATGAGAGGCCACTTCTGCCTGCCTAAAAATGAAACTTACAAAAAATTACTACTACTTTGCCAATTTGACAGGAACACTACCTAATGAAGGAAGAACTATTCTGCGATGTCATCAAGATGTACAATATAGAGCTGCTCCATTTAACATTTAAAATACAAGAGTTAATCTACACTGAAAAGTATTGTGGTGCACCACTTGTGTATTCTCCAGTTGCATAATTCATAATCCATGATCATATTAAGTCCCACTCCCACTTTTGTCTTGTCCAGCCACACCTAACATTTAACAGACTACGCCTCAGGGCATGGCGAATGGTTAAGTCCCATGGCTTGGCAGCACACTGATGAGTCCGTGTGGAGTGGGAGAGGCATTCTTCAGACAGGGATCTAAATCAAGCTAGCCTTTAGCAAAGGATAGTTAGCAGACTGAGCTGCTTCTTGGTGCATGTCGAGAATAGATAAAAAGCATGATTTGCACTATTTGTGATTCCTGTCATACCAGAGGCTTTCAGCTCAATAAACGAAAGTGCTGGACTTGAGTCCCTCCTCTCCTTGTTGATTTCCTGTCTCGCTATGGACTCTGATGGGCACGGCACAAAAACAAAGAAAAAAAGAACTTGGTATTTACTTCCATGATACAGTATGTCAAGGAAGTAACACACATATAATATTTCGTTTTTAAGGGTTCAAGCAGAAGTGCAGGAACTATTATTGTTTCTTCGCATTACTCTTTTGTTTTCCTTAAAAGTATCTTTTTGTTAGAAATAAAAAGTTACCGAACATGGCAAATACAGTTATTTTCAAGAAAAAAACCCTGATGGATGCACTACACAACTGACTTTACACTATGTTATGGTCGATAACTGCTGAAATGGATATTACTTTTTCATGATCATGACTAGACTAGCTGGACTAGATTTTCTGACATTTTGACTATTTCAAAAAAACAAAAATACATATATAAAAAACCCAAAGGGGTACAGCAAATCTGACCTGACCTAAAAAGTTATGATACAGAGTGGTATTAATGGTTGCCAAAGTGTTTAGGGCTGGGCCTTTTTACTGCCACAACTCATAAACACATTGCGCTGTTGCAATCAAATCTGGCAGACGTACATGTGACAATACAGTGGTGGTGATTCATCAATAGGTGGTGTTAAAACAAAACAAGGACTTTAAAATGGCCCTTACTCAACAGTGGTGTTGATTCATCAATAGGTGGTTTCTAATTTTAAAAGTTTATGAAATTCTGTTTGCATGAATCAAATACCAAAACATACTTGACAGAGAAGACCCTGACAGAGAAATGTAACAATCTCAAACACATTTTAATGCTATACATAAACTAAAAATAAACAATTAACACAACTATTTTTAAGACAGTTCAAAGCATAAATAAACCATGTCACTGGCATAACACAAGTACTAAAAATCTATGCAAGTAAAATATATTATGGGTATATGCAGTAAATGCTTCTTTGGACTTTTTCTAATAAATACAGTGTTTTGAACTGAAGAGAGTGACGGTCTTAAGAAATCAAAGCTATTATTAACAAAGGGCCATTATTAATGAGCTGGCCCAGGATCTCAGGACCAGGATTATGCGCAGTCACCATCCTGGGCTTGACCTTTCTGAAGGCAAAAAAACAATCAGGCAGTTAATATAAATTTCTTAATAATTCTCTCTCTCTCATATATATATATATATTTATATCTCTCTCTCTCTCTCTCTCTCACATCGCTTAATTACCATTAGCCGCCTGTATTTCTTGGCCAGGTCAACATTGGTGCGTCCAGGTTGGAAGGGGAATGACCACAAGATGGAGTTCCAGGAGAAGCCATAAGTCTTCACCCCGCACAGTAGATAACGCACCTCCTCACGGCTGAAGTCTTTCCTCTTCCTTCTCTAACAACAATAATAAGAAAGGCAGAAGAGGCAAAACTGACAGTGTGTCAGATGGACAGGAGCGTGTGGACTATGGAACAAATAGCATGTGTATGGTTGCACACTTGACATCATTCAGTACAAAACCTTTGACTCTTATGTGTAGTTCATGCTTTCACAAGCTATCTGACTGCCACACTCTGCTTGTGCTGAGTAAAACACTTTGGATTTGGAACTGTTAATGCCTTCTCCACGGACACTGAGCCTAGTTACTAAAGCTCTGCTTCAAGAACAATAAAATCTAAAATAGATGAAAAAGGAGAAAATGTGCCTGCAAAACATCTTTTTCAGTTAGTTCTTCCTATTTAAAATCATCTGCTAAAGATGCCTGTGTGACTAATGTTCTAACTAATACACAACTGGTGCCTTTGATGTCAGCCCATTAAGAACATGTGGAATACATGACACCCAGCCATTCTGCAAAGCAAATCGTAGTTTTAAATAGATTTTCCAACCTCCATGCAGCAATTGGTTTCAACTTATTTCAGTACGCTAAATCAGTTTGATGTGACATCTCTTATAGTGTCAAAGTTTCAGTATGATTGCATGGTACTACAGTTCCAAAAAGTCCTTCTGCTGGTGTGTTCAAGGACACTCTGACATCTGTGTTTAAGACTCTACAACATTTTATAATGCAAGAGATGACAAAATTCATATTATCGCTTTCAGTTTCTACATAAATAAATGCAGTCAGTTGTTCACTGTGCATCTCAAGCATCATCAAACATTTAAACTTTATATTGCACTGAAATTAAAGGAAAACCTTTGCTTGAACTGCAGTAACCTACAGTATGTATCAAAATACAGCATCCCTGTAAATGAATGGCATATACTGCCTACAAATGTTTTTGTCCGGTTTGGTCAAATACGGGCACATATTTTCTCCTTTGTGCCCTGGATTAGAATGAACTTTAAAATCAATTTTGCATCTCAGTATTACTGTTTGCCGTGTGCAGGCAATGATATGAGGAAGCAGTGTCAGAGCTAAATGATTCTCAGGAATTGGGCAAACTGAAGCTGCTTCTAAATGGAAACTGATTCTCAAATCCCATCCTTACTCTTCACTATACATTTCCTGCTTTTATTACTCAAATAGTTTTTTACCACTTCAATGCACTGCAGCATACAATCGTGGCGTTAAAAAGCAGTTGGAAAACCTGGCAGGCCATATAAATATCAATACATACATTTTTGACACACACACAAATAAAGAAACATGCTTTCAAACTCTTACAGTGGAATAGTGATCTGTGCTAGTCCTCGGCTCATCATCAAGAGCACGATGTCCACTATTATTCCTTCCTCTTCTCTCTGTATTTGAAACGGTTTGCATTTGTGTGTGTGAAAAAGACTGAGGACGCCAGGTTTTTACAACTCATTCCGTTATTCCACTCAACTGTTACAACATCAACTGGACCCAGACTTAACATACAGAAAGACAATTTCTCTTTTCTCTCTTGATCCATCCTCATTCAAGAGATATTACACCATGGCTAATACAGCTGCCCTACAAACAACAACACAGGAGGAGAAGAATGACTGATGAAGGAAGAGAAGGCAAGAGAATAGAAGAAAGGGGACAAAATGAATACAGAAAAAAAATCAAACAGGGAAGAAGAGAAGGTTGGAAAAAACAGCTGAACTGGACAGAGAAAGAATGAAAATGTGGACTGTGCAGTGGAATTAAAAACTAGTGTGGACTCACACAAAGTGAGAATTGGAAAATTATTTGGCTAAGAGGTATAAAAATACAGTAAATCTCAGCATGACAGCACAGAAAGATTGCACTCCACCAAAGTACGTCTGTGTCCATGTTGCAACACTAGAGCAACTTTTAGGCAACAGAAAGTCTGACTGAGAGAATTGGCAAAATTGGAAAGCAGGAGGAGAAAAAAGAAGATGGCAAATATAACCACAAAATATATACTTTTAATACACAGTATAGAGAATGAATATGCAAAATCATAATGTGAGACAAATTAAAATGCCTCACCTTTCACTAACCATGTCACTGGCATAACACAAAAGCATCAGTACACACCCTCTCTCTTGCTCGCTCACACACACAGTATTTTATACAGAGTGTGAAACAGCTTAATACAGCTGTGCTGCTCTGAACCAGCTCTGGCCTGCACTGTGAGAACACTGGCTGCAGTTCAACATTCCTTCTGCTCTCTGGTTAGTCTGCTGCCAGGAACACACTGCAGAAAACAGCTCCCACCACAGGCTCTCAATCATCACACGCACGCACGCACACACACACACACACACACACACTTAAAGTAGTCTACTGTAAATACCCATAGCTGATGTCACATATCTACCTTCAGGGAGAAGAGACCTTCTCAAGGGAGTCAAGCCTGGACCTGAGAGGAGGAGTCATGAGACCAATGCTGTTGAATATGACACATATAAAGGACAACAATAAATGAGATGTTGCTATGATAATGTCACATACATACCGGTCTTGTTATAAGAGGTCAATGTGTCCTTTTTAGCTCCTCTGTGCAGTGGAGTCAAAGTGATGCCTATGATAAGTGGAATAAGACACCTCAAATTACACACTAAACACAATATTGTGCATGTATGTTAGCATCTTGCAAGTATTAAAATCATTTGTTTAGCTTTCAGGAACTATTTGCGACAGACAAACTGCTTTCTGCATTTGTGTTATGTTCCTTAGTTTAGTTATATCAGACAGAATTGACTTGCATGGTTAAGAAGACATGTTTTGTCTTTCTTGTGCTTCATTTTTGTTCATTTGTTCAATCTAGAGAGGCTCCTTCCCTACACCCCTTTAAGACATCAGTGTGTTTCTTACCATTGTGGGTCCTCCTCTTGCCTTTCCCTGCTCCTTTATGTATGGGAGTCAGGCAGACCTCTTCTACAGTGGAGCAGAAATCCAACATTTTATAGCAGTATAGAGAATAATGTGTGTTTCATACTGAAAACACTAAAGTGATAGTTATGAAGCAATGGCCTGATTGTACCATAAAAACAGTTTGGAACAACAACACGCACGAGGCATGTTTACTGTCTGAAAGGTTCTCTCATATTTAATCAACTCCAGACAGGATCTCATGTATTGACTGTATGTTTTTACATCTTGACTGATACTGAGGAGATGTTACTAGTCTCCATAGTTTACAAATACAACCTTTTAATGCTGTCAAGCAATGAAAGCATCAGTTACGTACAATAACCATAATTCAGTGCACCTATGGTGTAGTGTATATTACACACCCATGTTTTTATATCTGTATATCATGCTAAATGCAGAAATATTCAGCCCATGTTGCATTTGCAGGTTAGCCAATGCTAGCCTTACCAGGTTACCGTGAGTAGGGTAACAAAATGTAGAACTCAGTAGAACAAGCACTCACACATGGGTGCCCCACATGGAAATGCTGTGGGGTGAACATATAGAAGATTGCATTGCGATTTAACTGTGAGGACAATTTGTGTCTATTCCTATATTTAACGTTGATACAAAGTGCTTTATTTTGCATAACTTTGTGAACTGACGGTTTTACATACAATTATTCAAGCTGTGGCCATAGCAAAGTGAGTAAGACACTGTCAATGAGCAACCAGACTTGTAAAAAACAGATACATGTTAAATAAAACATAACAAGGGCACACATAAAAATGTGGCTACTTGCAGTTGACGAGTCAAGTGACCTCAGTCAACACAATGGTGAGTAAGCCTCATAGTCGCTGCGGGCCTTTTCTTTGGTACTGATTTTACTTGGCTGGTTATCTGTCCTATTTGGAAATAAGGTGTTTGTTTTGAATGATGAACTGATTGATCTCTCTTGTGATGCGAGAAAAATCATCTGCAGTAAACCAAAAAATAAAGTTAATTTTGCTAACCCCTAAAACACATTTAGCAACTTTAGGAAACACTCCACAGTTGTGGAATATAAATAAATACAAAATAAATTTGCTCTGGTTAGCACAACAATCACTTCCATAACCCCGTTGTGCTTTACAGGAACTACTGGTATGACTGGACTGTACTCTTTGACCATGAGACTGGAACTACACCTTTTGATAAGATGATTTACTGAATTATTTAAAATGTTGAAGGTTCTTACCTCTCCAGTTTTTCCAGCTTCTCTGTGGCTCTGCTGCTGAAACTCTCTCAAAGTCTGGGTCTGTCTGCTCCACAGTGTTGTCTTGGTACTCTCTCCTGGACAGAAGGTTGCAGTGATGAGTCCTGAACTGCTCTGTGGCCTCCTGGAGAACCTTGTGCATGTCACAGCTGTGGTGGCAGGAACTTTGGAGGGACGCAAAAGTGCGACTGTTCACCTGCTCAAAAGGCAACACGCAACCTAAAGGATAGAAAGAACAGGGATGCAAGGAATTAACTTGTGAAAATCTAGCGTTGGCTTTACAATAATCTAACTGAATGATCCCTTAAAGTTTAGAAGTGTAAATAAAATGATGATTATTTAAGTGGCCTTATTACACAGTCCCAAGCTTCTGAAGTAAGCCTGGGCATTTAGAGAACAAAGAGAAACACAAAATGTGCTTAAAATAACATCTTAGACTGACACAGAACATGACACCTGGACCTACTTTGTTATAACAATAAGTAACCGAAATTCTCTGGACCAAACTATTCCCACAGCCTACATCTACAAAAACTCTGGTTTATTCTTCACATTAAAGTAAAAAAAAGATTGCAAAAGACACAAATTCCTGTTAGTTAAAAATACAGTATAGTAAAGGCTGACCCATACACTTTGCTTGCTTGAACTCTCAACAGCCATCTTATAATAAAAGATGGAAAGCATTTCACTGAGGAGCAGCATCACATTCTCCTACCTGCACACCGGATTTGAGAGTGTGAGCGTTCTTCCACTGGGATTTCCCTGACCTTACTCATCTCATGGTCCTGCAGCTCTTAACATAAAAAAAACATATTACTTGAAAAAACATGTTAGAAGCTAAACATCTACTGAAAACAAAAATTCAAGCAAGGACATTTTTTATAACAAAGTTGTTATCCATTAAAGGCATGAAGCTGTGACTCTTACCTTCCTTATTAGTACATTTCATTTCTTTTGGTACACTGTGCCTCACTGGTGCTGGGGGCTTAAACAACTGACTAAACAAACAAACAAACAAAAACAGAAGAAACAGTAATTATGAAAGCCATCACTTCATTTGACTTTTTCTGATTAATAAGTAATTAACGCTGAAGAACTCTACTGACTTGTCTGCTGTTTGAGGCTCTCTGTCTCCCTTTAGTGACCGCAGATGAGAAGACATTAGGGCTCCAGTACCCTTGCACGCTGAACACCACACATCCTCTCCACTGGTTTTAGCCCTCTCTTCCTGCATAATTAAACTGCTCATGTTCTTCAGTTCACCTTCATGCTCATTCTTGATCACATTTCTGACAGTTTTAATGTTGTTGTCACCCCCTGCTTCTACATGCTTAAGATGAGTGCTGGTCTGCCTATATGCTGTGGGGATGGTTTTAATGTTCTCCTTTGTCTGCAGAGACAGAGGTAAGGCATGAAGTAGAGATGGATGGCCTAGGCCTTCAGTTGAAGTTGATGGGTCTGCATCTTGCGCATCCTCAGCCTCCTAAAGATGAACATAAGCACACATCCTGAGTCATCACGCTATCTGTACATGCTGACCATACCGTGGCCACGTGTGCGAATGTATGTCTGACCTTTGCCTGTCTCTTCTCTAGCAGGTCAATTCTGCGCAGCAACTCTCTGGCTGAGCTCCTGAAGCCCTCCATGTTTGTAAAGTGCTCCACATTTTCACCCTCCCCCTTCCTCGCTATCAGACCAGGGACTCCCAAGGACATGGCTTCACAGACAAAGAGAAACTAGTCATTATGAGAGCTTCATATTCTACATTCAACCTATGTTTTATTCAATCACTTGTTCTCTTTATTCATTTGATCTCACTTTCACTCTCAGAAAAGTAGAAGAAATCTATGGAACTAATTTAACTATGCGAGAGTTAAGTGAAGGGAATGCACTGCTGTAACACACATATTTCACACTGAAAGGGTTAGGGACAAAATGAACCCTGGTCTTTACTGACTGAATATCACAGTGCTACACTGACATCTTGCAGTACTGCAAATGTTTTAGACACCTGTATTACTTGCTGAGTGACAGTGCTAAATAACAATGTCACAGAGTGACTTTGAACACATAATGATGTGAATAACATTATGCTTGGAATTATGGTCTATGGTCTTCAAACAAGTCCATCTTACATGATAAAACTACAAGATATAAAAAAAGACTGTTTGACTTACTGGCCTGTTTGCAGGTCTGCAATATGAATGTAGCAGCCTTCCTAACCTCCTCACTTGTATCCTCTGTGAGTAGTGTTATGATAAGGGGCAGGCCTCCACACTGCACCAACTGGGACTGGTGCTTCTCTACAGACAGGAAGAAACACACAGTTGTGAAAAATACATAGTATAGTAGTATAAATACTCGAGTTGTACATTCAAGGGAAGGAAGACTGTAGCAGTCTGTGAAATTCTTTCAAGTGTTTAAAATATAAAGCTGAAACAAAATCCAACACTACCAGAAAATATTAGACACAAAGAGCACACTACTGTGCAGTCTTACCAGAGGCCTCAGTGCAGTGGCCCAGGGTAAGTAAAACAGAGAGCCTGTCCTCAGAGTCCAGGTGTGGGCTAGCCAGCAGGGAGAAGAGGTGGGAAACCACGCCATACTGAGCCAGACCTGAAGCCAGAGAAGCTACAAAGAATAGATTGTGAATGTAGAAGGAGACACTTTGGTTGTTTAAGTGAACTGTTAGGGCGTATGTATATGTGAGTGAGAGTAATACGCACAGTTATCTGTGATGCAAGCTGACAGTGTCTTGGATATAGTGACACAAAGCTGACAAGACAACAAGCTTGTATCTGCTGCAGAAGCAAGACAAACCAGCGCCACAGTGAGAGTATCCAGACCCCCTGAGGCAGAAAAACTCTCCTGAACACATGCTGCAAAAACAAAGAAGTGATCAACATTTAATATTTTTATATTATCTGTTTTATATAAACATAGAAAAACACAGGTTTAGCACAGGCCATTCTGACTCTTTCACTTACAGTTGTTGGCAACTGTCATCGCTATGAAGGAACATATGGGTTGAAAAATCTCAGTGCGTGGCAAATCAATCTGCTGAAGCCAGATTTTTATTACAGGAAAGGCTGCCACACAAATACGCTGACCCTCCTCTGGAAGACAAAAGAAAGACACAGTTGAGTAAAAACTGTTCTTGCTCTTACTCCTGATGTGAAATTAAGGCAGTATCCCATGGTTTGACTGGATGGCAAAAGCATAAAAGTTTTACATATTTACTGCTCAATACAAGGCACAAATACACAGATGACATTACCATTCTGAGGGTTGTTGACACATCCACAAAGAGCACTAGACACAGATGCCCAAAGTTGGTAGGTTTGAGTTGCATTAGCTGCTCTCAGAGTAGCCTCTGTGGAGAGGGGGAAAGTGGTCCTGCAAAAATATATACAATTAAATGTTTTTTTTTTAAAGATTTTCAGCATACCTATTTAAACTTGGTGTGACTGATGTCTGACTACATGAGATTACTGAGCGTTTAGCATTGCAAAGCACCTGAAGAGGTCCAGTAGAATATCCAGGCAGCCAGTGGTTTGGGCTAAAGTCTGTCCTGATTCTGCAATAGCACACAGACACGTGAGGGCTACAAAGGTCTGCATAACAAAAGCAAGCTCATCATACTCTCAGAAATCTTATATCAATTTTACTTTTTTTCCCCCACTACATTTTAATCCACATACAGTGAATGAAATGGCTTTCATGAGCTTGAAATTAAACCAAAGAAAATATCGTGAAAATATCATGTAAAGTGACAGAAAAACGTGTACATAAATGGGAATATGGATCCTGTAGCTTTAACTCATTATGTCAGTTGAGGAGTCTTGATCTTACTGTTGTTGGCTACCAACACAGACAGCAAATAGACAGACACTCTCTTCTGTGTCAGCGGGATGTCTTCTTTCATCAACCAACCAGCAAGGTCTGCAAATGTCTCCTTTCTGCACAGAGAATTCTTGCAATACACTACCAGAAGGAAAGATAAGTAATGTTTTATGGATATGTAAAACTGTCATGTACTTTAAAATGACTTGCAGTTGAAAATACCACATTACACCAATACAGTGATATTATTCACATATGACTGTACACAGGCTTGTTGTACACTTGTCAAATAAAATACACGTATGCTGCATCTCAATTCAGGACCACAGCCTCTGATGTTCACATCTCAAAACTGAATATGTCATAAGAGGGTGACTAAGCTATCCTATGTGTGTCCTTTGCAGCTTTTAGTATCCCACAATCTACAGAAAAATGGAAAACATTAAACATTAAAGTAGCAGTGATTGCCAGTTGCCTATTATTTGTTCTAGTGCCCAAATTTACCACCGATATATAAGCTGTTTAGAGCAACTTCCTGCCTGTAAATTGGAAACTTTCAACTTTAAAAGTTGACGAGGACTACCTACAGTAAATGCATCCATAGTTTTTGTCCCTGTAAGGCTGGACTGTGTCATTTGGGGAGGATGTACACATTCACTCTAGGTTTCAACTGCTGCAAAGGACACTACTTTTTGGACTGCATCCTTCACAAAATACGCTCCTGAATTGGAATTCAGAAACTATCACACACACATGCCTACCATTGGCCTCTGCGAGCGTGCCAAGCGTAAAGAGGGCAGTCTCCTTAACATCTGAATGAACAATACTGGATTTGGAGAGGTTATACACAAATGCCACACCTCCCATTTCTCTCAGCAGGTCCACATTATCCTCTGAAATAATAAAAAATGTAAGTGAAACAGACAGTGGAAAGGTATCATGTACAGGTGTTACGCTGAATACATAAATGTATCACTGACTTAAATGATAAAAAATTATTCTTCAGTGAGACATGTGTCCAAACAAATCTGACTGACTGATAGGGCCGTAGATAGTGTGGGTATGAGAAGGTTATTTACATGGTATGTTTCTGTCACTGATGGTTAACCATTACCTCTCTTTTGACAGATTGAGTGAATGGCGAGAAGAGCTTGTTTCTGCAAATCAGGAGATTTCATCTGAAACTTCAGACACTCAAGCAGCAAACTGAGATCTGTCTTTGTAGCTGAAAGCAGAACGATGAGATAAGTGAGGTCATGTTAACCAGACAGACATAATGTACATTTGTAAATATATAATGTTACATTAGCTACGTCCATCTTCAAACACAAAAATAGAATGTGCACGTGTAGTTAGCAACAATGTCACTTACTATTACAGATGTTGCTGCAAAGCCCCGTCTTATCCATTTCACTCTTTAAATGACTCAGTGGTTTAAAAGCCGTTAAATGTCACCAAAGTTACAGTATGACTAACTTAATATTACAGGAATTACATCTCTAATTTCCCGCGTCTAGCCAATCTAGCGTTATTTTGTGCTAACATTAAGAAATGCTATTTTCAGAACTGACGCTAGCTATGCTAACGTTAGCTAGCCTAGCTAACAAAAATTTAAGCTAACGTTAATTTCGGCTATCAATCAGCCGCTCTTTCAAAGTACTAATTTTCTTCAAACTAATGCCTTAAATTTTGCTTCAGGAGAAGCTAATCCCCAATTCTCACTGAACAAATATTAGGGTACGATAACAATACATTAACATTAGCCAATGTTAGCTATTGTGTTTCTCGTTCAGGAATCATTACAGTTAATGACAGAACGTCGACACTTACGATACGTTACGTTGCGTTACCATAGAAACAAACAGGGTGCGGCCCACTTGCAAATTAACTGCACAGGACAACATAAACTTGAAATATTATGCGTGTGTCTGATTATACACTATGATTTAGCAGAAATCCAGCAGAAAGAAATTATTTGTCATGTCATGATTTTCCATTGATAGTTGTGGGGGGAAGGGGGATTTATTTCTAATCGTATTGCTGCCACTCCAGAAAAAAACAAACAGCATCAGTATCACGTTATAACGTGAAAAGTTTATTGTTATAACATGATATTTTCACGTTATAACGTGATAACT